>BGPR01009713.1:10618-56145 GCA_013235015.1 Araneus ventricosus
TGGACAGTAAGTGTTTCCACGTTGTTTTAATTGCAGATTCATTTTTTAAATTCTATCTAGTCTCTCAAACTCAAAAGCTAAGATAGTATAAAAAAAAGCAGACTTATGTAATGGAAGCCATGAAAAGAATGAAGCAAATTCGAAAATCAGGCTTATTTTCACAATTTCAACACAGAAAAAAAAGAAAGAGGATTAATGTTTTCTTCTTGATACTTGACAACTATTCTCTATGAAATTTCGACAGAAATCTTGCACGCAGTGATTACTTTTTTTTTGGCATTTTTTTTTTTTTTTTTTTTTTTTTTGCTTGCACCGATACGTTCTTGAAAACATCGAAATAATTTCATGTCCATATTTTCAAGCGTTTTGAAGTGTGGTTGGCGAATATTAATAAAATTCCGATACACCAATTCCATTGAATTTTGGTTTCGAACCAGAATCGTAATAAATTTGCGATTTTTTCCTCCTTGGATTTGATTTGATATTGGTTTAGAAAGGCGAAGAAAACAAAAAACTATTTTACAAAGATTTATAATCTGTAAACTTTGCTTCAAATTTGTTTATTATTTTATTAAAAACCTTTATTATTATTAATATTATAGCTCAGATCTGTCCCTCGGTAACGCTCTGACGTCACCAACAATAAAACTCGCGCCATAGCACTACGAGGCGTTTAACAGCATTATTCCATTGTCAGAGAACCTAAATATCAGTAATTTTAAATTTAAAAGAGTAATTGTCGCTCTCAAATTTATTAGCTCTAAAATAGTGAAAATAGTAAAATTTGCTATCCATTGATATGAAATTTATCTCGCTATGATCAATAGTTCCCGAGAAATTTTAAATTATATCAATCATATATTTCAAATTAATTTCCGTTTTTTAATAGAAAGTAGTAAATTACGTCAGTGGTATATCATGCGCGTGACATAGTTTGGACGCCACATTGCATCTGATTATTTACTGCAATCGTGATGATATAATTTGATAATATTCTTTGGCAACGTTTGATAAACAGAGAAATGCTTTGTTTTGATTAGAATTTCTTTGAATTTTTAACTTTTGTCTTACGTTTGACAAGCTGAGAATTTCATGGTTATTGAATTATAATAAAATTGTTAAACAACGAAAACGTTGTTTGGTAACGTTGTTTTCTAAAAGGTTTTTTGAAAAAAGAAATATGTAAATAAAAAAATATTTCCTGTCATAAAACATATGTTTATTTTCTTTGTTTTCAATCACGGTTAAACATTTCTCTCGCATACATATTTATTTAAACATGTCAAATTTGACGGGAAATCTCTCGAATGAAGAGGCAATTTGCACCCGTACCTATACCATGACGGGTGATTTTCTAGTAAATATTATACTGGTTGTGATGCAGATTTGATGATCTGGTTATAAATGGTTCAAAGAGAAAACTAATTCTGAGCAATACTACCAATTCTGAAATTGCACTTTCAATATAACAGTTCGAAAATAAAATGAAAAAGGAGAAATGGAAGTTGGTGTCATTTTTTCTCCTTTTATCTACACTATTAAAATTCGAGAGTAAACAAATGTATGTATATATGCATGTGAGGCTATCTTCTCACGAACCACTGAACGCAAAAACGCACCGAAAGTACCAAAAGATGGGAAATAATCCAAGGAATTCGTTTTGACCATTTCAATTCCGAAATTACAATTACTTAAATAGATATTTATTAAAAAGTTCAAAATGATAGAATATACCATGCTTCCATCTATCGTGCAGAGACAATTTTCTTTTTCCCCTATTATTAATCTTTCACATCCGGTGTTCTTGATTTTTTTTATTGATTTAACGGAGCTGGTTTGTACAAAAGATTTTATTTTTTCTTTTTTAGCGAGCTTCCGTGCTTTGATTTATAAGCATCGGGGAAAAATCGTTTTCTTGCACTTTTTCTTTCTTTTTTTGTCTTATGGTTTTTTATTTGTAACCTTACTATTATATAAGGTCATGTGCTGTCATCTATCGTGCAGAGACAATTTTTTCCCTATTATTAATCTTTGACAACTGGTGTTCTTGCATATTTTTTATTTACTTAACGGAAACTGGTTTGTACAAAAGGGGTTTTTTTTTCTTGTTTTTTTAGCGAGCTTCTCTGTTTTGATTTATAAACATAGGAAAAATCGTTTTCTTGCATTTTTTTTTTTATCTTACGGTGTTTTATTTTGTAACTGTTCTATTTGGTTTCGCAACTGTTATAAGGTAATAAAAGGACTGAGTTTGAAAGGATATTTACGTTTATTGGGAGAAAATAAGTGGTAATATTTGTTAAGAAAACAGAAGCGGACATATGAATAAATATGGATCCCGAGGCCTCACTTGACCTCACTTCTCTCCGCCAGGGAATATGGCATTATTCGAGATAGCCCGTGCAACGCCGGGCTACGCAGCTAGTTGAATATAAAATCTGCTTTCAATTTTACAATGCTTCAATGCCTTGTAAATATTTGTACTTTATGGCAATTATATCATTGGAAGTATAATAATCCATTACATTACTTAATACAACCAAAAGAAACTGTTTTATTGTTTGCGTCATCAAATAAATATTTTTTTTAAATCAACGAATTTTAAATATCTGAACTTTTTTGGATAGTTCTACATTGAATTATGATATCTCTAGAAGTTATATAAGCAATTGTAATCAATTTTATCACTTTTATTGCTTAAATTACAATCAATACAGGGTTGTTATCACTGCACAAATCAATTAAATCAAAAAGTACAAAATGCTTCACAATTAATTTATAAATTGAAAATTTTCATGCATAAATCAATTTAAATTCTTCTTAGGTATTGCAGAGGAGAGGAAATTTCAGGAGACCGAACGACTATTTCTTCCAAGAATGGGCAAGTTACAAAACTGGATTTGGCGATATTGAAAAGGACTTTTGGATAGGTATGTTCCTTGAATATTTTTTTCCGCTTGCCGACTAAATAATATCAATATGTTACGAACAAAATAAAAAACTTCTTCAGTTACTGAAAAAATAAAGCTATTGCATGGATTTAGGCAGACGTTACAAAACACTATCTTTAAACCTTTCTTTAAGGACGTGTTTGCAAAGAGTCATAATTGTGATGCACAGGGTGGTTCTAAAATTTCTAGCATGAATTTAAAGACAACTAGAGGGGACAGAGATCGGAAGTACGAGGAACTTTCCCATAGGAAGTTTCGTCATGCTTTTTCACAAAGAAGCTTTGTTACAATCCGAAACAAACAATGGCATAACAAAATACAAACTTTTGGCTATTTTCCAGATATTCGCCACCGAAATTGATACATTTGTCGTACCGTGAAATCAATTTCTAGAAACCATCCTAGTAAAAATCGATACCCAGAGATTGGAGGAAGTTCTTCACTGCCTTAACGCCAGTTTGATGAGCATGTCGGAAGTGACGCCCCGATAGTGCTGACTTCAATGCAGGAAAAGGGTGAAGATGAGTGCCGAAAGACCTTACGCTGATTACAAGACTGTAAGAATGGAAATTAGCCTCCAGGGGTTTGGTTCTTGAACGATAATGCAAGACCCCAAACAGCAAGGGAATCGAAAGAACACATTCGTCGTCTGGGGTGGGGGAGATTGGATCAACCGGCCTACAGGCCCATCAGACTTTCACCTTTTCTTGCATTGAAGTCAGCACTATCGAGACGTCACTTCCGAAGCAATGAAGAGGTGCAGTGGTTGTGAAGAATTTCCTTAGCTCTCTGGGTACCGATTTTTTACCAAGATGGTTTCTTGGAATTGAACGTTACGACAAATGTATCCATGTCGGTGGCGAATATGTGGGAAAATAGCAGAAAGTTTGTATTTTGTTATGCTATTGTACGTTTCGGATTGTAATAAAGCTTCCTTGTGAAAAGGCACTACGAAACATACTTTCGGAACGTCCCTCTTTTGAATGGAAATGGTGTATTGAGGTGTCAGAGGGCGCTGCAGTAAATCGTCATTCGTGGTACGATCAGTATGTGCTGCTACGAAAACAGGAAACTGGCTTTTGCGCATTTGCCAGTCACCTTTGATTTCACCAAAATAGGAGTCAGGTGAAAGACGGAGGATGAGATATTTACTTTTTATCAAGCAATATATAGAAAGATTACACAAATTTCGAATTTAAATAAAATAATACGATTGAAAAAGAAAATTAGTGTCAAAAACAGAAAAGAATAACTACAAGAAAAATGTTCCGAACAAAGAAATCCGGGAAAGCTCTCTTGTTACTCACTGCGTATCACCTCTCTGCAGAATAAATTCGTACAAAAGTGACAGACCCAACATTTTGAAACAGATATTCCATTATTACATTCTAAATGTGGGGCAAGCAAAATATCTTGTAGCCATTCAACCGACTAGGTAGAATATATGGTCCTGCTAAGTAATTGTGTACCACGCCAGCTCAAAACCTAATGAAGAATACAGATAGATACTTGATCTCGTGCCACGTGGATTACCATGTACCCAGACACGAGAATCGTGGGTGTCCTAAACGATCTTAACGTGTAAATGTAGCCTCATCAGTGGCCGCTTTATCATTGCTCTCTACCACCTCAACGCGCCATTTTCGCTCACATTACATTACAAAATCTGCTTATTTTGGTGCCTTTTACCTGAAATTAAATTTGACTCAGACTTCTCAGAATCACTTTCTGTACACATTTTGAATTCTTGGTAGTCTTCAGCCAAAGCCATTAAATCAAAACTTTGTTTTCCGAGTTGGCTGACTTTTATCAATACAAAAATTCAAAATAACCGAAAAAGTGGAACAGTGAAACCCCTCTACAGTGGCCACACTCCGTTCCCAGGAAAATTGACCGTTGAGAGGGGTGGACGCTCTAAAGGGGTTTCATGTTTGAGCGTGCGTAATTAAGCAAATAATAATTCGTTGTTTCTGATAGAGCGAATTTTAAGAACAATCTAAAATAAAAAAGAATTTCAAAAATTTCTAATTTTTTTTTGAAAATAAAAGTTGCAATCTGCGTTTGCTTGGATCTTTCAGCTTTTTTGGAGTTAACTTTGTTCAGTTTTGTTTTTTTAATTGGAAAAATATATCCATAATCGTTTCGTCGGTAGTTGTCAAAGAATGGACCATAATATCATCGATTTGTCTTAAAGTTTGCTGAGCTGGAAGTTTCATTTGCTGATGGTCGCAACCCATATCAGCAGCTTCTTTTTCAAATTCCGAATTAGCTCCTGAAAGGCGTAAATGAACTCTTCAATGCCTCAGACTGCAGAGCCGAAGTTCACTTTTCTCTCCACTTTGTGAAAGAAATTATTGATTTCGATCATATTTCCGGTATTGTTTTTGAGTGTGTGTATTTCTTCTTCTTTTATTCCACCCATTTCTCTTAATGAAAGTCCAGGTCAGAGAGCCAAAATGAATGTACTTTATTGAAGTTGTACTTGCGACCAATCTGGCCGCTCAGAGGGGTTTGAGTAGCCGTTAATACAGGGTATTTTAAGATTATCTCTATTGTCCAAAAATTCAGTTCTAAACAAAAGTGGCCGTAGAGAGAGGTAAAGGGGGGCGCTTAAAGAGGTTTTACTGCAATATTATTTATAAATTAAATATTACCAAAACTCTCCAAATGATGAATTTCAGACTTTACCACTGTGCTTCTCAAGATGCGATATGTGGTTTTAAAAAGTAAATCAAACGCCGTATTCTTTTATTTTCATACTAGCTAATCCTGCACAGAGCATCTGCGCTCCTTTATATGTACACCATGCATTTTTGGCCAGATTGGCATATTATGGATCCTGACACTTCAGCTAGCCAAAACTACGGTGCCAGCTGATCCCGCAAAGAGCATCTGCGCTTCGTTATATGTACACCACGCATTTTTGACCAAATTGGTGTATTCTGGCTCCTGACGCTTCAGCTAGCCAAAACTACGGAGCTAGCTGATCCCGCACAGAGCATCTGCGCTTCTTTATATGTACACCATGCATTTTTGACCAAATTGGCGTATTCTGGTTCCTGACGCTTCAGCTAGCGAAAAATACAGTGCGCGCCAACTACCGTCAAGACTGAATTTGAGCCAAGGTGGCGATTCAGCATTCATACTCCCTTTACCTATACATCCCAGACGCTACACTACTGACAGACACACATTATTTAACAGCTTATAAATAATGGTGCTTCTAAGAATGTGAACGCTAAGTTATAAATAGATTTTATCTCGGATTCCAGGCAATGATAATATATTCGCTTTGACCAATCAACGACTCTACTCGATCCGATTCGACCTGAAGGCCGTGGGTGGCGAGAAGAGGCACGCCCTCTACGATACTTTCTGGATTGATGACGAAAATAATAAATATACCTTACATATTAAAGACTACAGCGGCGACGCAGGTAAGCTTTAACTTTTATTTACTGTATTGTCAGTCGGAAATTGTTGAAGTACTTTGATTTTCAATTTATACATTTAGTTCTACCGTTTTCATTTCGTAGAATTGATATTACAACAAAGAAAGAAATACAGAGGATATATATTCGAGTGAAATTCGAAAAAAGCTCAATACACATCGACAAAATTGTTCAAAATCATTTGTTAAGAATTAATTGACGCATGACGTTGTTGTTTGATAATTATTGACGTCTGATGTTACCATTGAGTATACAGGGTGATTCTAAAAATTAGCTCATAAACGTTAAGGCATACGGACACAAGTCATATCTACAATAGAACACGGGGTTGCAAACTCAAAGGGCGACCATTATAGCGGCTCTTTGCCAGTGAATTAGTTAATAGAAACCGATTCACCAGATAAAGTGTTTAACACAGGCTTAATGAAATATATATTCACTATAGAAAAACAACACAGTTGCATAAATAGCACCATTGCAAGTTGTTTACAGCATGGTAGATACATTGGCAACCAGAAAACCTGGATCACCCAGCCCTGCCTAAGCATCCGGAGCACTGAATGACAGCCGCCACAATAGCTTCGAGTACTGAGGCCGAGATCCTAGTAGGCAATCATCTGGCTACAGCCCGACCCCTGCCGAAGGAGGTACGTACTATCACAGGATGATGGATCCAGCGCCCCTGGGAAGCGAGTTCCTGCTTATTTATCCGGCAGCAACTCATCCTTCTACTCGCGGTGTCCCCCGGGAGTCAAGATACATTGCAAAGTAGGACGCAGTATAAACGACAAACCTTTGGAGTACTTAAAGTAAGTGTTCAAAGGACTTGTCTCCTGAAGTTGAACACGCTCTGCATGGTGTTATTCATGCAACTGGGTTGTTATGCTATTGTGAATTTGTTTTCCGTTAAATCTGTGGTGCACACTTTATCTGGTGTGCCCGTTTCTTTTACTTAATTCAATGACAAAGAACCGACTGTGGCGCTGCTCCTTTGTGTTTGCGACCACATGTTCTATAGTAAAAATGACTTGTTTCTGATTAACCACCCTTAAAGTTTGTTCCGTGATTTTAGAATCACCCTGCATGCAAACCTTCCCAATCGACGTGAGCGAGGTAGTTTAGTTTAGACATATTAACGTTCCGTTTTGAAGCAACACGAGAACTATTATGAGGAGGACCTCGAATTTTGAACTCCGGTCAGATGACGAGGACGACACCAGAGCTTCACCCCCTCTCCAACCTTCCGCACCACACCCTCTACGTGAATAAAACGCATGTAGACGTTATGCACTTGATTAACGTAATTAAAAGCTTTTCGAGATTCAATTTAAGGTAAGGGATTTATTAAAACCAGTCATTCTTAATACATTGCCAGCACAGCAAATATGTTCATAGAGTATCGCAAATTTCACATACTTGCTGTAGATCACCACATCGGATATTCATAGAGTGTCGGAAACTTCACATGCCTTTTGTAGATCACTACATCGGATAGAGTGTCAGAAATTTCACATGCTTGCTGTAGATTACCAAATTGGATATTAAAATGGGACATGAATTCGGGAATCAGATGAACACTCTAAATTTTTCTTGTTTAATATCAAATTTGAACTTTCGAACCACTCTATTGAAAGTTCAGTTCTTTGTTGAACTTATATGTCCAAATTCGGCTATCTTTTCCGTATTAAAATACTAAGTTTTTCTTGAAATTTGGTGTTTTACTCTTGAAATGTTAAAACTAGTGCTTTGTGGTTTAGACATCGAAAACATATTTTTTAAAAACTATTTAAAGTTGAGATAAAAAAAAAGTTGGAGTTTTTAACAGACATATAAAATTAAAATGTCTAGTAGTGTTTTTACCCACTGCATGAATTTAATAATCCATTCCCATGCACAGGACAACGAATAATTTCCTTTGCATTTGCTTGCTTGTTATGCTTGCAAGAAAAACACCCGGGCTTGTAAATGAACACGGATTTTGTTTAACTGTATGACAAATATACTTAACTTTTGTATTTGTATGTGGCAATCTTAAAGCAGCGGTGGAAACTTTCGAAAAACGAAACCGATCTATTCGTTAAAAAAGAGTTGGAAAAATAGTTAAGTAATAGATTCAGCAATTGAATCAAGCGTGTTTTTCTCCCAATCATCTGCAATTGATACTAGAAAAGATTCTTCATTTCGGAATTGATTCGTTCGAAACAGCAAATATCTGTTCCTGAAAGAAGCATAGTTTTTAACAGTTGTTTCTGATGGTGTCAAAACGGTCTGGGAACACTTGAGGTAGAAACCTGACTATATATGGGGTTAGGTTATCTTACTCGAGAATTTTCAAGGGAAGCTCACCCAAATTTATGTTTCAATTGGGGAAAACCAGAAAAGCTTCCATTAGCCGGTTTAAACAAAGCATGAAATTCGTTGCTAATGCATATGTCATTGTACCAGTTTTTAAATAATCTTGGTTAATAGCACTGTTGGAGGAAATAATCCGTGACCTTCCTCTCATTCACATTCCGTTGCCATGCCTTGCCTTGCCTTAACCCATAAGTCACTGGTGGGCAAAAGATGCTGTTAGTGATAGGGCTAACAAGCGCATCTGTTTTAACTGGTTTGTGTATATAATTTAATCTGGTACTTGCACGTTATAGCGGCCACCGAGATTGAATCGCCAAGCAACCGAGATTTAACGCCAAGATCGAAGGTGATTTGGCGATGTGAGAACATTTGTTTTGTGTGCGCAGTGAGCCTTTTATCGGTCTCTTGCGCATGCGATGCCTGCGGCATCTGAAAACGACAAATTGTGCATGCGAAACCTGCGGCATCTGAAGTGAGTATACCGGGAAATTTTTTTAAACTTAAAAAAACACCAGCGGCTTCGCTTTCATCAAAGCGGGAACTTATTAGCTACGCTTGTTCATTAAAGGGTTGGGAATCTCAACTTTTTAAAATTCCAAAATGAGATATCACCTCAAAACGTTCCTTCATCAAAAAGTCAACAAGAGCGAAGAGCATGGTAATCCTAAACAAATCCGTTCAGAAATTATCAGAACTGTAGAACACTGAACTTACGAGGTTGGCGAAATCCGAAGGTCGCCAAGTAAGCTCCGTGGCCGCTTTAACAAATAAGTACCTTTAATCTTTTGTTTTTAACCAATTACCTGTTGAATGCACTTAAAACTATTGAAAGTGGACAATTTATTGGTGTTACATATTGAGTAAATAAAGGACCAAAACCGTTTTCAAAAAGCAACGAGAGTGATCTCCCCTAGACTTTCTCATATACTCCCTAACAAAGGTGTCATCCCCGACCTTCCATCATAAAAATTGCTGACATTTGAGAATGTCCGGAGTGCCATGAGTACTCAGATTATTTACATCATCCTCGTTGATCGAGGCAACACGAACGGGGCAACAAAATAAACGGGAGTAAAGTACGCCACGCGGCAGTAAAATGTGTCAGGCGGGAGCCGATATGGTGCGGTCTTTTTTGCGTCATAGCATGGTGAAGAAAACCGAATGTGCAATTTGAACGAATTTTTTTCAACCGATTGAAACCAAAATTGGACACAGATCTACAATTAGGGTTAGAAGACCGCATACCAATTTTTATTTATCTGAGTCATTGCGTTTATCTTGTTCACATCCATGAGATTATGCGGACTGACAGAGAGTCAAAGCGTTGACGGATTTGGTCCATTTGGTTTGATACAAATCTGTAATTCTGATGATCTCAATTCTATAAACTGTGTACCAAATTTTGTTGAACTATCTGCTTAAGTTTTTGAGTTATCGTGTTCACATGAACATGGGCACGCAGCCTTCTTGCTGACGGGAAGATTTTAAGACGGAAGACAAATATTTTATGAAGATTTTAAGTCTTGCATCCTTTTCTTATCTGGAATTGCTTTTACCTGATTTTCTCATTTAACCTTGTGTTTCGCGAAGCATAGCCGAAACCGGCTTTTCTGTCATTTATCGCCAAAATCCAATCCGCGGACGTACTTTGTCCAAAATTTAACAGAAACCTACATATTTGGGGTAAAAATCACATAAAAAATTTCATTCGTCTAGCTCAAACCTTTCATTGAGTTATCGTGTTCACAGACAGACAGATATAATTCCAAAATTGTGTTTTACCAACTTAGGGAGGTCTGAAAGATGGAGATTTCTCAAAATCTCGAGTTCGAATTTTTTGACGATTGCGATACTTTCTCTTTGTATGCTTCGTATATACGAAAAAGTAAAAATCTTTTATTTTCTTTAAAGTTGTTGCAAAAACGCAACATTGGCATAAAGCAATATAATTAATTTTCGAGTTACATGGAATCGTTTAACACGTCAGTCGCCACGAACTGACGTCTGAAATTCTAACCATCTATCTAATTAGATGACTCCTTCTCTTCTATCTCTTAACTACAGTAGAGGAGAGGGTCATCTGATTAGATAATAGGTATGAATTGTATTTGACCGCCGTGTGAATCGTATTTGATTCACATGGCAATTAACGTGTTAAATAATTTTGCGAAAACGTATAGATAGCATTTATTGCAGATAACTGCAGTTTGGGTGCTACATTTTTTAGTAAGCCTCCTTTTATTATCGAGATTTCTCTTAATCATATGGTTTGAACGATCTCCTTTCATTCTGCTCAAAGAAAAACTTCCTCGTATTTATGGTCCTCATATTTATGTGTGTAAGAATTGAAATAAATTCATTCATAAAATTTTTAGCAAAATTTGAAGTCGTTCTTAATAATATGCACTGTTTCTTTACACAGAGTTCGCAAAATTATTATTTAATAAATCAATAAATTAATGTTGGAAAACGCAATAGTAGCAGGCAATGGGTTAATCAGAATTAGAAGTCCTATTATTCAAATAATATGAATATCAAAATAGGCCTACCCTTTTTTCATCATTCCAGGGAGCTCCGCTTTTCTAGTATTCATTAAACAGCCGCAACAATTTTTTAAATTGGTTAAAAGGGACGGAATCTTCAAATAACAACGTTGAACGATCTCTTCTGGATTAGGAAACATACAGGGTAAACAACAAAGGACTACCCGATTTTGCAATTAAATAACTCGGCAATAGAGATCGATAGAAGAATAAAACCAATGATATCTTTATTTCGAAAGTCACAAAAAGCAGATACAAAAGTTTCAGATTTAGTTACAAATGTTACCAGCAGGCGGCGCTGTACGCTTTAGTCGTAGTATGATGTCAAAGAAGAAAACTATAAACAATATAGTGATCGATAGAAGAATAAAACCAATGATATCTTTATTTTGAAAGTCATAAAAATCAGATACAAAAGTTTCAGAATTATTTACAAATGTTTCCGGCAAGTGGCGCTGTACGCTGTAGTCGTCGTATGGTGTCAAAGAAAAAGGCTATAAACAGTCCTTTACAAGCAATAGTCGCAATCACATCACAATCGAGTCAAAATGTGCACTTTTCGCAGCACAGAGAGGGCGCAAACAAAGAATGTAACTTTCAGACACCCTCTGTAGTGTATCAACGAAAATGGTGACACTGAGTGGTAACAAAAATTGAAACTTTCCAGAATAGAGTAATTGTTCTGAACTATTCCACATTTACTGGAACAGACAAAGATTGGCCTCCATAATCACCCGATCTCACTTCCTGCGACTACTTCTTGTGAGACACAGGGAAGCACAGTGCTTTTCTTGACAATCCTGCAACACTGCACGAGCTTGAAGAGTTGATCTTTGAGGCATGTGCCTGCACTTCCGTTGACACACTACAGAGATGATGGAAAATTTCATTCTTGGTATGCGCCAAGTCTGTGCTGCGAAAAGTTGCACATTTTGAATCGATTGTGATGCGATTGCAACTATTGCTTTCAAAGGACTGTTTAGAGCCTTTTTTCTGACACCGTACTACGACTACAGCGCCACCTGCTGGCAGTATTTTTTAACTAATTCTGAAACTTCTGTATCAGATTTTTATGGCTTTCAAAATAAAGATATCATTGGTTTCATTCTTCCATCCATCTCCATTGCCGAGTTATTTAATTTCAAAATAAAGGAGTCAATTTTCAAAATTGTTTCAGTAATTTCAAAATTGTTGGATACCCTATAAGTATATTGGACTTGACTGCGCATACAACGTTATGGTACCTATTATTGAACAGAACATCAAGGAAGAAACTGAAAAAAAGTGCATAATTGTAAAGTTTAGTTTACATCTCTGGTTTCGGTTTGAGTATCGACGTTGCCGGTTTACAGTGTCCTCTGACGAATATAGTCTGGTTTTGACGAAAAGATCTTGTAGAGAGAAGTTCATTCTGTTTTGGTCAGGTTTCCCTGTTGCAGAAAATCAATTTGTTTGTTTTAATGAGAAACTTCTGTTTTTATTAACAGAGGGATTTTTTTTGTAGTCCACCGGTACTTTAAAATAGATGTTTTAAAATGTCTTGTTTCTTTAACAGGGGATTCGATGACTGCATCTCACAACAACCAGAAATTCTCCACCAAAGATCAAGACAACGACTCTTACAAAGAAGGTAGCTGTGCTCAGTTATATAAGGGTGGCTGGTGGTACAGTGCTTGCCATTCGTCCAACTTGAACGGTCTCTATCTGAGAGGAAAGCACGAAAGTTACGCGGATGGAGTGAACTGGAACAGCTGGAAAGGCTACCACGAATCCCTTGATACCACCGAAATGAAGATACGTCCCAAGGATTTCAGGAAAAATTTAATCTTAGTCGATACTCCACGAGCTCGATAAAATAATTCAGTTCTCGAAATGGGAATGTTGCTTCACCACAAAGCAAGATCCCAAGTATTATAATTTAAATTTTAGTAATAAATATTCTAAGCACTTTTACATGGAAAACGTTCAATTTATGAAGAATAAGAAATCAAATTTATGATTGGATTGATTGTGATTATCAGCAACTAACTAAAGCTTTAATAATTGACTTACAGAAAGATTTCGTATGCGTCTTTATTAGTCATGTTCGCAAAGTAAAGAATACAATACGCATAGGTGATAAGGTGATGTTTAGGTGCGCATGTTGGCAATACTGGCTTTGATATTGAGCTTTTCTCTCGTTGTTGCTTGGCTTGTCAGTCCTGTGCTGATTCTGGTTCGAGTAGAACGTATTTACTGTGGCTGCCCTGATTCAAAATTCCGCAAAATGTGGATTCTCCATCATTTGTTTTGTTTTAATGTAGATGGTAAACTTCCGTTGCATAGCCATAAAAAAATGTTTTCACTGATGCGGACATTATGAATCGACTACAGATGATATCTTCTACCTCAGATGATGCTCTGGTGCGCCTAGATCGCTATATTTTGCAAACCATATGCGACTACTAAGAAGATTAAATCTAATTCTATTTTTAGAAATTAGTTTGCATTGCACGTTTACATTCTCTTTGATTATTAAGCAGACTTTTGTGTAGATCTTGTTGTTTTCAGGAGTTTAATAATATTATGGAGAATAAATGTATGTGATTAAAGTTATTGACTAAATAACATAAGGCGTAAAAAATTTATTCAAAGTATAATTAATAAAAATTCTAACTAAAATTCCTCAAAAAATTGCTTTGACAAGTATATCATCACCCTCCAAATTATATATGTTCCAAATTTAGTAATCTTAGTTCAGACGGTCTGTCCTGTAAATTACCAACAGAAGGTATGCATACATATGTATATACACCTTCCTAAAAAACATTTTATGACTAAAAGTGTATCGACAATGCAATAAAAAGGTAGAATAATGATTGTCAATAATTTATTCATTTATTTTTACATTGTCGAATTTTTTTTACATTGTCGAGCAAAGAATAGATTAGTAAAAGTTCAATTACATAAAAAGTTATGATAAAAACAAATGCCGTTCTTTACAGAAATATTCTATACACTGTTTCAAATAAAAGAAACATTCTTTAAAAATCGGAATCACACAAATGAGCTTCAGTACAACACATTTTGATCTATTTACGAAAAAATAGTTTTATTTCCTTTAAAATCTAATCGAATTGAAGTGCAAGAGTTCTTTTTGAATGAGATTTTAAATTCATGTTTAGTCAACTCATGTTAAACGAGATGTACAAAATTCAATTCCTTGAAATTCCTCGTGCCTTTTTAAAAAATAACATTTTGTCTTTGCTAAAATATAATAGTTTTAAAGATAATTGTTTATTTTCCAAATGTTTTACAAGAAAAAGTATTTTCTTTCTCTCATACACTTGACTTGTAAATTGAAAATAGTTTTATGATTTAAGGTAAGATAAAATATGTTTACGTTGAAAGCAAGGATTTTGAAATTCACTTACATATGTTTATAATGAAATTCACTTACATATGTTTATAATGAAATTCACCTGCAAGTTTGTCAAACTCAGAGAATAATAAATGCCAAAAAATACAAGTTCTATGGCCCACAAACAAACAATTAAAAAAACCCTACGTTTTATACACATATGTTTTCTTTGTAAAGTACTGAATAAAGAATCTGTATACATAAAACTCAAAGCGTGTTGTACATGTATGTCTGTTCCAGCATCACTTCCGAACTGCAGTAGTGGTTTTACTGAAACTTGATACACATATTCCTCATTGGCCGACTAAAAGTACTGTAGGGATAAATCAACATGAAACTCAATTCCTCAGGGTAGGATGAGGCAGAGTCTTTAAATACATGTAATAAATGGACGAATGACATGGAATTCAATAAGGCTAGAGTAATTTTGATGAAACTTTGTGAACACGTTTCTTATAGACCGACTAAAAGTATTGTAGCATTAAATCAATCAGAATCCAATCCTTCAAGGTAGAGTGAGGCAAAGTCTTTTAAAAGCATGTTGCAAATGGACCATGAAATTTGATATGGCTTTAGCAACTTCGATTAAACTTTCTACACATGTTTCTAATTGGCTGAGTATAAATATGTGGGGTAAACCAACCCTTACCTTAGAGGAAGAAGTCGTCTAACTACATAAAACAAATGAATCGAATGGTACGAAATTCGATTCACATGTTTAAATTTGTCGAATTAAAAATATGGTGAGGTTCATTCTTTTCTAATCAACCTCCCAGAGTGATAACTATCTCCACCCAGTCTTTGGGATGAGGCGCTCAAATACGAATAAGAAATGGACTAATTGACATGAAATCTGATTCGCATACTACAGCCACTCGTTGGTACTTTTCTAGTAACAATTACAGTAGCAAATCCTTTCTGACATTTCTTATTTCTCTACTGCTATGTTTAGAGAATTTACTATACATAAAGACAAAGTTTCAAGACTGGCATAAAGAAATTGTCTGTAATTCTAAATCATACGGGAGATTTATTCTCCCTGAATATTGCTAATTTTCAAGTACTTTTCTAGCTGAAATGCTCCCCTAACAATCTATATACAGAGTGTCTACTCTAAATGTGACCCAGTAGCTAATTTCTAAACCTTTAAAGATAGGCATATGCTTCCAATTGGAGAAATGCTTTAAACGACGTAAAGAACTATATTTTATGCTTTTTGAGTTCATAGATGTATTTCTGAAAAAATTAAGAAGTCTAAATTTTTATATAGCCCCCTGGTACTATTAGTCATATTTAGTAAAATATTTTTGACATAATAGCATTTAAAAAAAGGGGGTGTTCCACTCTTATGCGACTAAAACTGACCGAGTTATGAAGCTGTGAATATCGCTGTTCTAAACGATTTTAAATCATTTCAACGGCTGCACTGAGGAAGATCTTCCAATCGACGCACAGCTCTTGCTCGCAGCGGCCGCTGATTGGTTTAAAGTTATGAAAATGTGGTTCGTTGTCCATCATTGTTTGCCCAATTCTTGAGATTTTTGGTATCTCTTATTTCAAACTAAATTAAATTATTTTCAGATTTTGGAATTTTGACCAACCAGTCCTGCTATTCAGTTTTAACATCCCTTCATTCTTTTACAGTAGAACCCCGGGAATCCGAACTAATTGGGGCTGACCTCTGTTCGGATTCCGGGGAATTCGGGTTATCTGGGGAATTCGGTAAAATCGTCTTGATATACCGAATGTAGTAGAGTATTGTCTCTGGGTGCTGTGTGAAAGCGTACGGAAATAGCACACGGCGATTCGCATGGTACAGTGGCAAACAAGCTGAGGGTAAAAAGAAGATATCTGAGTTTATTTCTACTAATTAGGGTGCTGTATTCATTCTTAAAGACCACTTCAAATACTTTTTTAAAGTTAGGAATAAACATTAGCTTTTTTTCCTATTCGTAATTGTTATTTTTCCTTCATTTTTTAGCGAAAATGTTTCAGGAAATTAAAAAAAAAGTTGTATCCGGAATTTCGGATTACCGGGGCTCTTATTTCCGGAGTTCTACTGTAATATATCAATATGAATAACTGCCGAATGTTTTTACACTTTTAAAGTTTTATGCGTTAACATATGTTTGGCGCAGCATAGCTGTATTTTGCTCTTGATAATACCCAACATTTACTCACGCATTCTCATGGAAACGGAATGAGTCTGCAACAAGGTAAATGTTCCTCATGCACTACAACATGAAGTCCTGTACCGCTTTATTCCTAACGTTAAGTGATAACATACACAATGATTCGATATAGGCTCAAAGTTAGACGCTGTTAAATTACGGATAAGTTTAATAATCGTACAACCAACTGTTTTTACACTTTAAATTTTTTTATTGATCACTTAAATCAGTTTGTTTAGCTATGATACTATTTGTATTTTTGCATTTACATACTTTTATTTAACTTGATTTGTTTCATGTATATTAATAACAACATTAAAAATGATCCTTTGTTCTATTAAACCCTTAAGTACTTATATCACGTTCATTTCCATGTTCCCAAGACACTGATAAAATCTTCTTGAAGAAAAATTTAAGGACACCACTAAATTCTTCGGTGCAAAAAGTATTGGAACAGGGAACTTCTATTTTTATGAAAGTAAATCGAGTTAAGAGATAATAACATTAAATCATTATCATTTTTAAAAAAATTACATTCTCATTATTGCTCTAAAAAGTAGATGTCCTTATTTCACTTACTTTTCAGTCTTTTATTTAAAATTTATTATGATAACTATTATGAATTCCTGTATTCATTTTTCTCAAATTATAGAAAGAAAATTTAATTACGCTAAGCAATCGTGCACATCGCTACCGAGTCGCAGGATGTTTCGCACTTTTTCACATGCTGCGAGTCGGGGATGTAAAGAGGTGGCTAGCTCTCTTATAATTTTTCTAGAATGGATCTCTTCTAAATTTTCTAGAATTCAGCTGAACTCTAAAGCTGGGCATTCACGAGTAGTGAAATCCATTCCATTTGGCCCAAAGACCGGTTTTTTTCCCCCATCCATTCAACTCGACCGGTTTACGTATCTCATTCACGGAGACTCCAAAGCGCGCTAACGCCGCTTTAATCCATCCCTACTTCTTCCGCCAGACTGACTCCCACCCAAAGGGGATTTCCGCGTTTTAAAGAAAGCATCCTCCCCTAACTGCCCCGATTTCTCCAGTATAACCGCAACTCCCACGCACTTAACCCTCCCCAACGCTCTCCCCCGCTAGTAGGTGGCTATTATCGCCCTCTCGAAGAATCATATTTCATTTTTATGGCCATCCATTCCAATGGATATCAAACTCGTTGGAATTCCAACAGCGCTGTCTATATGCGCCAATTTTCATCAGGATTTCACATTGACAAAAGATTCTGTCTTCCTGTGTTTAAAAAAAAGTGGATTGTAACAGCGGTGAATGTCTCACTTAAGGAGTGAAAATCATTTCAACTGGTCAATAAAACCTCCACCACATCGTTCCTATATCAATATCTCGCTCTTAAAGGATATTTAAAAATAATGGGACATAAGTTTCTGAGGTAGGACATTCGCATCTTGATAGTGATTGAGAGTTCGGAAGAATTGAGAAACATTTAAGGAAACATAAGACCATATTACTTCCAGAACACTATAGCGAAATCATAATGAAGAGTGGTAGAAACCATCGTGTCACTGATATAAATCCCTACTTTCAAAATTTTAAAGATCTCCTTAGTAAACCCCAGCTCACCATTAGAACCAGCGGGAGTGGCCTCCCGAAACTTTCTTACATACGACCAGTCACGTGGGGTGGGTAAACACCCAGTGGGTAGGTAAATATTTTTGGGTTATTTACCTGGTTACTGGTTTACCTGGCCTGGTTATTTTGAGAAAAAATTATGAATGGTGATTTACAATGAAACATATAAAATTTATGAATTCCCACACACTTAATATTTTGCAAAAAAATTATTTATTATTATATTGCGCATATTCGCAATTTTTACGCGCGCTGAGGTACCACAACTTTATTTAACATTTTTGAGTACGAAATCTTACTGCAGATATCACACAAGATTTCACCAAACCTCTAGTTAATCACAGGCGTCCATCTGGAGAATGTCGGAAAGAAGTTTCGTTTTAGAGGGTTACCATAATTTCCGAAGCTTGTGTTTGTGGCTCGCTACAATTTCCTCCGTAGACCGCCAAGGTCAAAAGCCAACCATACTAACTTGAGTAAAATAAGCGAAACGCTCGCCAACACACAGTCGCAATGTGCATTTTGAACCAAATATGCAATTTTAACAACTTTTTTTAACGGATTGAAACGAAAATTGGACACAAATATACAATTAAGGTTAGAAGGCCACATGCCAAATTTCATACATCCAAGTCATTATCTTAAAGAGTTATTGTGTTCACAAGTTTGCGATTATACAGACCAACAGACAGTCGACCCTTTGACGGATTTGGCGCAAAATTTTATACGGACCTACATTCATGACGATAAAACTGTGCACCAAATTTTATCCATCTAGCTATTCAAGCTTTTGAGTTATAGTGTTCACATGAAAGTGGACAGACAGACGGATTTTGTCTAAAATTTGATAGAAACCTACAAATGATGTGTCAAGATCACATATCAAATTTCATCCCCGCAGCTCTAATAGTTTTCGAGTTATCGGGTTCACAGACAGACATGATACTAAAATTGTGTTTTTCGGACTCGGGGAGGTCTAAAACGTGGAGATTCGTCAAAATATCGAGTTCGATTTTTTTGACGATTACAATACTTTCTTTTTGTATACTTCGTATACGAGAAAGTAAAAAGGAGTGTTCTCAATGAAAAAGTTGCTTTTCCGATACAGCATTCAGTGGATTAGAGTAGGAGAATTCGGCTTGTACTTCTGTAAGAATTGTTATGATCGTTATACACCTTTTAAGAAAGTTGATTTGAGGAAGCAGATACGAGGTGCAAAACAACAACTCAAAATTGGATATTTTGGTTGTAAAGGACAGCCTATATCAGAGCGAAGTTAACAGCAGAAAAGATTGGAAATATAAAAAAACAACTTACTTTTATTACAAAAAATATAATTTTTTTTTATGAATTATTAATTCAAAAAGAAAAACATTAACACTCTTCAATAGGTTTGATGTTTATTTTTATTGATTCCTAAACTTACATATTATTTTGTGATCTCTTAATGCTGCTCCAACATCCAATTTGCTTACTTTTTATTGTTCAACTTGTGCTGAAAATATGTAACAAAATTGTCTTGTTTGTGTACGTGAATGCAATCCAATAAGCAGGATTAAGAAAATAAAGCTCTTTATTTAAAAAATATTCTAGGAAAGAAACGTAGCACAAGTATTATAACAGCACTTGCAAAAATCACAACAGAGATTACCGTTAAATCTCAACGTAGCTCTCAAAGGTTTCTTATTAGCTCAACAGCTTGCTTGCTGATCAAAATCCAACTGACTCTTCTTGGCTTGAGAGCTTCATTTTATACTTTTTCAACAGGAAGTGATGTAATCTCCAGAAAGTTCATGAAACCGGTAGAAATAGGTTGAAAGTTCGAGGTCCTTCTAGAAAATTCCTTCGCTCTTCAAAATGGTCGCCAAGATTAGTATCTCAGGAAAATGACTTTATAGCTTTGTAACAAATTGTACAGTTTTATATTTATACGATTTTGCTGATCATTATTAGGTTATTATGGGCAACTGATACTAGAGTGAAGTAAACTGCAGAATTGATTAAAAACTTGTAACAAAAGCTTCCTTTTCTTAAAAGAGAATATAAATTTTTTATGAATCATTAATTCAAGAAGAAAAAGCAAAAAAATTAACCTCTTCAATTGTTTTGAGGTTTATTTTTATTGTTTCCCAAATTTACTTATTAATTTGTGATCTCTTTGTATATTTGTGTGTGTATGCTATTTCAACATCCAATTTGCTTAAATTTTCTTGCTCAACTTGTGATGAAGATAGAGTTTTTAAAATTATACAATTTTGGCAATTCATTATTATGAGTATGTATTTAATCTACCACTATTACGTTGATGCAGAAAGGAGCATGCACTTAACGTGTTTTTCCACGACGAAGTAAAAAAAAAAATTACGACGCATGAATAGAAGAACACTTTAAGTGCAAAAGTTTATCAAATTTCTCTATGATTAAAAGAGCTATAACCATGTTAATAAACATAAAAGAAATTTAGATACTTTTTCATCACTAAAATGCAAGAACAGTAAAAATTGAGTGAAGAAACAACAAAAAATGTAACCTCTAAACTTTAAAGCTCATTTTCTCAAATTCGCTTAATTGTCACTTAACATGTTCATCACTTCAGCTCTTGAATTAAGTTCTGAAAATATTTAGATATCGCGTTGTCATCGAGAATACATAACTGTACAGAATTTCTGAGCGCTGCTACGTCAAGAAGTGAGTGAAAAATCGATTGTAAAATTCCTAAATCTTTCTAAACATGCAAAAAGTAAGATTAAATAAAAGTGTGTAAAAACTCAATGATAAAGTAGACAAAGAAGATAGAAGAAATCTTATTTTGTTACATTTTTCAGTTAGGATTGTTTAATGATAACCACTGATGATATTGATATGAATTTGTTTCCTATCACAGGATAGGAAACAATTAAGTTGCAAGAGAGTCTTTAAAAGGGGGTAAATTTAAGCATATGAAGTAACTAGACAGACAAGTTAAAAGGAATGATTGAAAAAATTATAAAAAAAATCTACAGGAGAATTAATAATAAATAAAATAAGGGAAAAAACCTGAAGTTCTAAATAGTTTGAAGTAATGCAAAATCAGCGGAATAGATTAAAATATTGTCAAATTTGCATTTTTCTTATTATGTGTGTTCTATGATTTGTTTTAAAAGACAAGTTTTCAAGATTTGTGAAAACTGCAGGGGAAAATGAAACCAACAATGCAAGTTGATACAAAATTTACCAAAAACTATATATTTCAAAAGCTGCTTTATTCATTAATTTCATTACAAACGCATAAAGCAATACAGTGAAATTTATAATTTATCATTTAGACAAGCCGTCACTGCCATATTAGACAATAATAAAATAAAAAACCTGCATACAAGAATTCGTTATTTTAAACGAACTGGACAGGAATAATAATATTAAAATTTCCTGAAGTTTTTAGGACGTATTTTCATTTCGGTGGTGTCCAGAGATTCGTGGTAGCCTTTCCAGCTTTTCCAGATCACTCCTTCCGCGGAACTTTTGTGCTTTCCTCTCAAATAGAAACCGTTCAAGTTGGCCGCATGACAAGAATTGTACCACCAAACACCTTTATACGAATCAGCACAGCTATGATTAGAATTGTCATTATCTTGATCCATAGTGGAAAACATCTACTTTTCGTGTGATGTGATTGCAGAAGTTACAAACAACGGGTTGTAAGACGGTGAGGTTGTAGAAGCTGTCATTGAATCTCCTTTTAAATAAAGAAATTAAAGATAGAAAACGTTAAAATATCATGCATACTTGTGAAAACTTAGGATACTTAACTAAAATGAGGTGAGATTGTGCCAGGTGGGAAAATGGTTATTTTCTAAAATGCTGGAATATCCGAACAAGTTTTATTGCGAACATGTGTACACACTGGTGCACAGTGAAAACAGCAATCCATAAGTGTGATGCTAATTTCTGGTAACCAGAGGAACATCTCGCTTTCATTGATAGCCAATAGAGTGCATCTGTGTGGAAAAACAAAACAAACAAAAAACGTGATGATGCGTTCCAATCCCACCAGGCACATTCTCACTTCATCCTACGGTATGTCACAGATGCAATGATTTTGTTAAAGTGTTATGGTGCAAAAAACACTTTTGGTCACGCTGCATCAAATTCAGTGGTAAAAGAAACATAGGTAGAGAAAAAAGACATGATTTAATAAAATGTGCAAAACTGACACAAATAAATGTGTATGTAAGAAGGGCCGGATTAAACCCTATAGTGGCAATATACGTTTCGGGGGCACCTTTTCCTCTGCAACTTCCGTAACCATACATTTTTTATTAATTTTAATTTAATCTCTATGTAATTTACTTTTAAAGTAACAATTATTAATACAGACTAAAATCACAAAACACTTAATTGCGGGCCACTTTTAAGAAAGTTGGTTTCAGTATCTTGAGTATAAAACTTTTTAATTTATATAAAAAACATAAAAAAATTTAATTTTATATAAAAGGATTTTTAACACAAGCTAAATGGTTCATGAAAATGTCTCCCTGGGTCAACCACACAGATCTACATGTGTGAATTTGAAAACATGGAAAAAAATTCCTAAGAATAATGTTCTGCAATTTAAACGATACCTGATTTGAATTTGAATAAGTGCGAATTCATGACTCTTGCAAATCAAATGAAAGCACAAAATTAAATAAATCTGAAAATAATGCAAAAAAAAAAAAAAATCGATTTCTTAGGGTCCCTAGGCGCCTACTTTGTACATTTGATAATCTGGCCCTGAATGTAAGACTATATTCGTACTACAACCTAAAATACTGTCAGAAAGCAAAAAACAACAACGTTACACTTGAGTAATCATGGCATTAATAAGGATTATTCTTGTAAAAATGCCTGGAGAACATTATTTGCATCAAATAAAATGAATTGTAAAACCAGAGGTGTAGTGGAGCCGGAATGCACCGGAACACTGTTCTGGCACTTTTTTTTTTTTTTTAACTAGGAGAAATAAATAAAAAAAATATTTTGAAAACGTCCTTAAAACAGTGCAATTCTTGTCACCCAGGTTAGAGGGTTCCGATACTGCTTTTAGAGAGTCCGGGCACTGCTTATTTTGCGATTACATCACATAAAATCCCATAACCTTTAGAAAATTGAAAAGGTCATCAAGAGGAATATTAGGAAACAAATAACTCAAATTACGATAAGTCATCTAGTAAGTATTTGTTGCTGTGAAAAAAAGCTGAAGCTCTCCAATAAATTACGTAAAACAGACATAGAACTATCTCATATTGTACATTAAGATGCAGGTTCCCCTATCAGCAATTACTCTTGGTTGAAGCAGATATGTCCATTTTGTGATCTCCCTACAACTGTGTCAAATGTTTTAATAGGTATTATGATACATGATTATATCATGTTTAACCCATTCTCCCGTCATGTACCTCTGGTGGGTGACACTTGAATAATGCAAATTTCACAGTCGCTGTGGTGTTAATTGTTTAGTGTTGGTTAAAAAAATAATTCAGGTTAGCATTCTTTGACTCCTGTTGAAAAAGCGGAGGCCATAGCCGAGAGTCTTGGGAAACAATTCGAACACAATCATGACGTCGAAAATCCTCAGCTGGTTGGACGCATCTACACCTAGGTTGAAGATTTCTTTCAAAGATTACACATTCTGGACTTGGAACCTGTTCAGGCCTCAAAGGATTGTAAATTTTTACATATGCCGAAACCAAATATAAGTCTCCTGGCATGGGTATCATCTCAAATATCATGCTTAAAAACCTTCCCCTGAAATTTATTCTATTTACCACCTTTCTTTTGAATTATTTGATTGAAAATTATTATTTTCCAAAATGCTGGAAAACGGCTGTGGTTGTCCTTATTTCAAACCAAACTTTGGCCTTTTATCTTTCCCAAACTTAACATACAATCTTACTGTTTAGTAGTTTGAGTAAAGTGCACGAATCCATGCTTTTTAAATACCTGAATCAGCACTGTAATGATAATAATATCATCATAACCCAACAGTTTGTTTTTGAAGAAATCAAACTATCTTACGATATCCGATCCATATTTTTCATCCATCTTTTTTTCTCCATCTGTTCCATATTTTTTTAGAAAGTCATTCTGCCTATCGTTTTTTTAACAGCAAAATGTAGGGGCCTACATCATTGAGTTCATTAGCTGCAAAATATTCATTACATTTTCATTTTGTTTATGCATCACAATTTAGTTCATTCAAATAGTTATATACTTCTTATGCACTGTTTTATTCATACCTTCCAATTTATTTCTTGGTTGTTAGCAGCAATTAATGCTTTCAGAGTGGTAAAAATTATATAACTTCAGTAACTAAATTAAGTTGGCTGACATTATGAAATTAACACAATTGATTTTATGGGTGAACCAAACCGAAACAAGCCAAATGGGATTTATTTATAATACGTAAATCATATAAGTTCAGAAGTGTTTCATATATTAATAATCATGTTTAATTGCAATTTCAATTTTAGCACTCCATGGAGTAAAGTTTCAGGGTGGGATATGGGGATTTTATGTACTACTCCTCTGTAGAAGCATGCTTTTAAAACTTTTTATTTTGATTATTCTCAGTTTTTTTAGTCTTTAATATATTTCCAAATTCATTATTATATATATTATGGAATCTTGTAATCAATTTTATTTCTCAAATTCACAATCGGATAGCGTCTCTCGTAAGGAATCTAAATTTAATTAAAATAAATAGATTTCATTTACAATTAAGTTCTGAAAACAATAAAATAGTATATTATCACTGGGAACACACGGCTTTAGAAAATTTCAAAATTCTGAAAATGAGTGAAAAAAAATCGATTACGAAACTCCAGCTTTGCAAACATCAAACAAGTCACGTTAAATAAAAGTCGATGAAATAAAAAGAGCGCTGTCTCTCTTTCATTAGCTATCAAATAAATAGCTCACCTGCGTTGTCGCTGTAGTCTTTGATGTGTAAAGTATACTTGTAATCTTCGCTATCAATCCAGAACTTGTCGTAGAGGGCATCTCTCTGCTCGCCATTGACAGACATCAAATCGAATTGGATGGAATATAGTCGTTGGTTAGTTAAAGTGAATCTGTTATCATTGCCTGGAATCCAAGACAAAATTTGGTAACAACTTAGAGATAACATTCTTAGAAGCAGACATATTTATAAGCTGTTCAATAATGATGGGGGGGGAGAGGTAGTTTAATTACATCAACGTTCCATTTTGAAACAACAAGATAGCTATTTTGGGACGGATCTCCTCATTCTGATCTACGTTCAAATGATGAAGTGTGATTCATAGAGGCAATAACTATATGTTCTAGTGGCAACAACTAATTGTTCTAGTGTGATTTGAATAGTGAAACATCTTGAACAGATAGAACTGCTTTTATGTATATGCTTTTATTTTGATAGCGTTTAACTTTACTTTATTATTTATTTTTATTGATACATTTCTCATTTTCAATTCTGTACATTTCTGGAAATTGTAAATTGTTTTGTAAATTTTGTTTTTCAATAAAGTGGTTCAGGCGTTTGGTTATGGAAGACGTCGGCTCTGGTGTTCGTGCTTTATCCATCTTGTGTCCATATAAAACCAATGAGGTGACTACAGTAGTCATACGTATAAGGGTGGCATTAGGTCAGATGACAAGGACGACATCTGAGCTACCACTCACCTCGCCAAGCTTCCACACCACACTAGGACGTTTTGCCCCTCTATGTCTGATTTAACGTGCACTAGGCCCATATACACGGCGGATTTTCAATGGAATCAGGTTTCGAGCCTGAAAGCCCCTGGCCCCAAAGCAAAGACTTTACCACTTGGCCACCGCGGCCCTGGAGGAGGGGGCAAGGGAAGTACAGATGCCCTTTCGCCACTTTCAATTGGAGTCACAAAAATAAAATATTAGGCTGTTTATTTTAAATTCAGATACACAAATGACAGGAGAGGACCAGTGGCGTAGCGATAGAGGGGCAAGGGGGGGGGGGGGGCAGTGGAAAAGCCATGAAGACAAAAAAATAGCTCCTTTATTGCACTTTTTTAAGTGGCATATACATGATAATGTTTTGGCTCCAAATATAATGATGAGGCAAAGAAATCATACCATGCACCGGAAAATCATACCAGAAATCATATATTTACGCTCACTAAGTCATTGATGACGACTGGGAACACAAAAAATTATATTGTGCCTCCAGCGTCACTTATCCTTGCCACACCACTGGGAGGATGAAAAATATCTGACCTTGCACCATATAACCTAGCTAGCTGCTCATAAAGCTCAAAGGCGGCTGACCTTTGTCTTTAAATTTAACCATATTAAGCTAATAAATAAAATGCATACGATCAAACATGTGAACAAATTTTGCTTTCAGTTTAATATACAGGGTGTCCACACTTATCATAGTCCAATAGCTAATTTCTAAGTTGTTAGAGATAGACATATAGTTCCAATTGAAAAAAATCCTTTAAATGAAGCGAAGAATTATATCTTATGTTTTTTGAGTCACTAAATATATTTCGGAAAAAGTTACGAATATTTTACTAAAAGTTACGAAAAGTTACTTTTTATATGGTCCCCCGGTCCTATCAGTCATATTTAGTAAAATATTCTTCACACACAAACTTTTTAAACAAAAAAGTTTCACTCTTCTGCGACTAAAACTGACCAAGTTATAGAGCTTTTAATTTCATATCAATCAGCAGCCTCGTTGAGCAAGTGTTGCGGATTGATTGGTGGATCGTCTCCAAGACGGCTATTTAAAGGGTTTAAAGTGATCCAAGTTAGTTATATTCAAAGCTCAATAACTTGGATAGTTTTAGTCGCAGAAGAGGGAAACTTTTTTTGTTTAAAATGTTTGTGTGTGAAAAATATTTTACTAAATATGACTGATAGGACCGAGGAACCGTATAAAAAATTAGAATTCGTAAATTTTTCAGACATATTTATAGACTCAAAAAACATAATTATTCCCTTCATTTAAAGTATTTTCCCAATTGGAACTACATGTCTATCTCTAACAGTTTAGAAATTAGCTATTGGACCACGATAAGTATGGACACCCTGTAGAATAAAAAAGGAAGATAAACTTAGGCAAGATTTCCTATTTTTAGAATAATATTTATATTTTTAATTTTTCTACTAGGGCTATTTTTTTCTTCGACTTATTTTGCTCGGATAAAAACAACTTTGTAAAGCTTATTTCTAATTTGTTATAATATAGTTTTCATAGGAGTTTTATGAAAGATGGAAATTTTAAATTTAGATGGCGATAGGATAGTATAGATGCGTTTAAATGCCCATGGATTTAATGTATGCTAGGGATGCCCACATGGTAAGTTTTGCGTCTTATGAATTCTTTTTCTTTTTAAGCTTGGTAACATCTCACAAGCAATCATAAATGGTATTATAACAAAACATACCTAGCCAAAAATCTTTTTCAATATCTCCAAAACCCCTTTTATAGCTTGCCCAGTCTTGGAAGAAGTAATCTCTTGGTCTGCTGAAACGTTCTTCACCCAGAACAACAAGTTCAACTCTTTGGTTACAGAACATTGACTGGCCTTATGGGACAAGAACATGCTAGCATGAAGGTAGGTAGGAGACATCAAAGTAGAGTATTTCTAAAAATTTTTTACAAATATTACAAAGAATCGAGCAATTTACAAAAGTTTTACATCTTACAAAATATACATTTAAACTAATTGCAGAGTTTGTGGAATTTTATATCCACCAGAATGTGCTTCAAAATGCATATTGAAGAATATAAAGATTATGTTTTTCTTCCGATCCATATAATTTCAAAACTTCAGACACTGGATTAAGGCACTATAAAAAAACCTTAAAGTTCATTACCAAAAAAAGAATCCTACAAAAAAGCTAATCTTGCCTTTGAGAGCAGCACATGCATAAACAATTGTATTATCCGGGCCAGGCTATCCTCACAAATGTTTATATCGATGGAATATATATTGGAGATGACAAAAGCATGGTAATGTGATGTGACTGAATATATACCATAAAGAAATGTTTTGCTAAGGCTGGTTTCAAAAGTGATGTTGAATCCAATTGCTAGGCAGATTTGAAAGAAAAATGGCAACATCTCAAAGACTTGAGAGTTGTTGAAGAAGGTATAGAGCTATCTAATTTTTTCCATGTTGATAGAATTCCTTGTGATTGTAAAATATTCTATGGAGCATAACATACATGAAAGTGTTATAAATGTAATACAGAACTATACAGTGAGTAATGAAATAATAATATAATTTAAAGTTAAATCTTTAATTTAAAATTAATTTAATCAATAATTTCTATGTTTGCAAGATTTATATCTTAGTTGGAAAATTCTATGCCTAAAATGCTCAAAGCATATAAAATTTTCATCATAGCAATATTATATTATTCATAATGAAGATATCATTAAGAAACCTTCATAAGAAATGCCAAAATCATTTGATATAATAAGAAGGAGATTACAGTTTCAACAAAATATTAAAGTGTGTGAAATAGTTTATGAAAAATGTGTACTTTATAATAAACTTGTACGAAGCAAGAGTAGGGGAGACTTGGGATGTTTGACCAAAGGGGAGGTTTGACTCCCCCTTTAACTTTTTTAAAAAACTGATTTCAAAGATTAAATACCAGATGGCAGCTCAATAATCATCAACTGCAAACCATACTAAAGTTTTAAGACATTTGCAGAAAAAAACAAAGAAGCTATTTCCTGTTCATATTTCTTGCTTAGAAAAGTAAATTTCTGGTTTTTCATTTGTAAAAACCTGTGCTAATTATATGTTAAATTTATAAAAATATTTTGGTTTATAAAGCTACCTTAATTAATGGTCTTAAAGACTACCCCACTTAAGTAGAAATAATACTAGTTATTAATATGGGCTTTTTTGCGTTTTTAATAAAATGGCTACATGGGGATGTTGAACCCATAGCAAGTATGGGAAGTTTGACCCGGGCCAAACCTCCCCATTTTATAATTTTAAAGGGCTAACATTTATCATTTAAAGTTAAATCTTTAATTTAAAATTAATTTAATCAATAATTTCTATGTTTGCAAGATTTATATCTTAGTTGGAAAATTCTGTGCCTAAAATGCTCAAAGCATATAAAATTTTCATCAAAGCAATATTATATTATTCATATATGCTGTCTATTCTATTATAACTTGGATATTATTGGGCAAATAGGTATTAAAATCTTTAACAATGAAAAGAAAAAAAATGCTACATTAGCATTTACTGAATTTCTAAATGTCTCTTCATCCTGGTCCTCATTAACACTTCAGTAGGTTTAATGAAAAAATAATAAAGATAATAAACAATGACATTTTTGTTTATTTTTATGCCATTTTGCCATAAGTTAGAATAAAATAAAAAAAGAAAGGTATTCCCAACGTTAATTAAAGCTGCTATTCTGTCCATCATTTAAAAAGATAAATGTTAAAGTGGTGGTTGAGGATGAAATTGAGTTAAAAAAAACTTTAGGAAGAGGTATATAGATAAATATAAAGGCTGTGAGGATAGAAATATATAATTTAAAGATATCCATGTCTCTGTGAAGTATTCCGTGATATAGGAGAAACTGAGGAATATTTACAGCTTACTATCGAGTTACATTATGGATAACCTCCAAAGAGAGTCAATAAACAAATCTGCTAGCTATGACTGGTTGAAAGAATTTATACACAGGCATAAAGAATTATCTTTGTGAAGCCCTGAAGTCTGGGTAGAGCAATGGGCTTTAATTAAAACAAATGTGGTAAAACCAAAAGAGTAAATTTGAAAATTAAATTTGACTTTAGTGATTATAAAAACTTTCACAGAATGCAGTTTATATGCTGTTGACGAAATAAACTAATTCTGAATTGTATGTTATAAAGAGGAATAGTTAATTAAGCAGTTAATATGACATTATTAATTTTTAAACATTGTTTTATTTTGTTTTTAATAAGTGGGTCATACCTCCCTGAAGTAGGGATGTTTGACCCAGTTTTTAATATTTTGGAAAATCTTTATAAAAAATGTTTGTTTAAATATTTTATAAATTATAATAGTCTGGAAATATGCCCCATAATACGAATTATAAAATGGTGAAAAAACTAGATTTCAATCTTGTTTTTAAAGAAAATTGGAGACAGCTTTTCCAAAAGTGGTCAAACATCCCCAGTCTCCCCTACATACTTTTCTTACAGTTCAGGATATGTGCTAAAGTCAATAAGGTGGATAGGTAAATGACAGTCTTTTTTTCCCCTTCTCATTTTTATAACTCAATTTACAAATTTCTCTTTAACCAATCTTCTAAACAAAGTTCATAAATAGAATGATGAGACTTCTTTAAAAAGAAACTCAATTGTGTTTCAAAGGAACTTAAACAATAATTGTAAGCCTCAAATATAACTTTTTACAGGTTTAACACATTCATCGCTAAGGACGAGATATTTTGTCTTCCAGGTGTGTTCATTGAGCACTAGAATTTGACTTGATAACAAATTGTTTAACTTAATAACAAATTTATTAAGTTAAAGATGTTAATGGATGTCTGCAGAATATGCTCACATTTTTCTTTTTTGATTTATAAGTTGTCTAGATTGAGCACAGTCACTATTTGTCTTTTTTTGGAGATTGTATCTAATTCGCCCATAGTGATGAATGTGTTAAAACATGATGTAAACTTGTTTTGGAAAATTAAACAGTAGAAAATCTGCAGTTATTTTAAGAAAATGCTCTTTTAATCAAAACCCAAACAGAGAAGAGTGGTGAGCAGAGAATCAAAATAAAAAAAATTGATACCATATAATAAGAAATTCTGAATAAGTAAAAAGAAAAAAACATGTTGCAAATAGTAGTTTAAGTTGCTTATAGAACTACTCAGTATTAAAACACATCTAAGGTGCACGAACATACAAAGCACTGGAGTTATTTTATAAAGGGAATCAATATGCAGTTATGATTGGGCAATAATTTACATGTAAATTATACCTGTAGTGAAAAGAAAAAATATTTTAAAAAAGAATGCAAATAATGCGACAGATTACCATCCAATATAAATAAACTTATAAAGTGGGGAGGGATATAGCAAACATCACTAAATATTTTAATGAATACTAAAAAAGAAATACAAAACTCATAAAAAAAAGCTTGGAAAGGTGAAACAATGGGTTGTAGGTGTATTAAAAAGTTTTGTTTCCACTATCTTTATTTATGCCAACATTCTCACACAAGAAATTTAATTATTTAGCTTTTGCTTTATCTTCATGTTTTTTTGTAAATTATTAACTTAGAGTTATGAAATTTCATATACATATATACTGGACTGTAACTATATCAAATATCTTTAAAAATATATTAAACTAGATACATTTTTATAATTTATTTTAGAAGAATTTTAATACTCCATGTGTTTTAATTTTGTCACTTAACTTTACAATATTATGACTTAAATATACATTCTGAACAAATCAATGTATTATTTTATTTCAGTCAAAAGTTAATTTTTAGGCAGTATTTTTCTGCATGCATACTGAATTTTCATAAAAATTTCATGATTTTCTGAATTTAAATAGACCTTTAAGTGTCTTAATGAAGCCGAACCCCCCCAAGATAGGATACACAGATTTTTTGCAGTGCATATCAGAAATATTTTTATAAATTTTATACAACTGTGCGAAAAATAAAGACACACAGAGCATTTCAAAGACATGTAAATTTGCAAAAATTGGTAAGAAAAAAACCAATTTAAACACATTTTTATACATAACTTTAATGTTTACTCTCCTAAACCAATTAACTATTTATTTTATCTAACACACATATACCTGTAACATTACCTTTAGGTGTTGTTCAGAGGCAGACTTAAGGAGGTAGTCATTTAAATCTAAATATATATTATTAAAACTCTTCAATTATTATTTTTAATGAATTAGAGATAATTTTAAAATCTTCACATGAAATTTTAAGTAGATCGACACCATGACCATTATTCAGAAAGTGCATGCAATGGCAGCATGTGTTAACAGGAAGGAGTTACATTGTACAAAGAGAACATTACAAAATCATGACGAGCTTAAGTAGCATAGTCAAAAAAGGGAGTTCATCAAAAAATCTCGTGACTCTGAAAGTAGAAGAGCGGTTTTCTACGATTGAAGTAGAAGGAATTTGTTTATACTCATAAATTAGGTGGTGTTAAAAAGGACTTAATTTCAAAAAGATTAAAAAGCTAAATCATTACATACCCATATAAAATAGCTTTAAAATAAGAGATAAAATATCCAAACAGAAAGAAATAATTTAACATGCTTTAGAATTTTTCAGGAACCCATTTCCTAAGTTCCTCAAATTAAAAATTAATATTGAAATTTGTCAGAACTATATGTCTCACCTTCCTGTTTTGTGTTTTTTGCAGCTTTAACTGATTTAGATATTCATTTTCATTCAATGATTGCTTCTATAAAATTTCTGGATTCCATCTCCAGAGCATTCAATGATCCCTTGTAGTTTTCAGTACATTCTAACTTGTGGCTTTTTAGCCATATGGAGAACTCAGCATTATCTGTAGGTACTAAGATCCCTTTCGGAAGAAGAACGTTTGAGCAGTGGTATTTTCCTAGTCTTGTAATGTTGCCCATGGATAACTCTAAAAGAAATTAAATAGGGATGTGTATATTTATTGTTTCTGTTGAAATTGTAAGGCTTATAAATCACAGATAGCAAACACAAAAAATAATATGCTCCTCAAACATCAGTGGAAATAAGAAATTACAAATTTCATTTTTTAATTTTTCTTAACTTAATAAGATTTGAAGTACTTTTTCAATCATAGATGCTTCACTCACACATTGAAATTTGTTCAGAATGCTACTTTCATAAGAAGTGTAGAAGATTAAAAAATAAGTTATTATAATGCTGCCTCAAGAAGTAGAAATAATGGTTTGTATGAAGAATGACTACAAAGAAACATTCACATCATAACATAATCTTTAAGTTCTTTATTTAAGCAAGAGATTTCTGAAACGGACTTAAGATTGTGTTCATTAAATTAAGAAGCTGTAGTTGCATTTTTAAGTGCCCAGTATATCTTCCCCAATACAGTATGACCATGCATGTGACTTGCAAAAATTAATCTGCAATAAATATTTACTTTTCAGAAGACAGATTTTCAGAAACCAACTGAAACTCTATCCTGGAAATTTGACAAAAAGTTATAAACTGACTTTTGACTGCTCAAAGTTATGTTAAAATTCAAGACAGACCTTTCACAAGTTTTAGGGTTGAGACAGAAGTTTCAAATTTAAAGACATATTCATAACAAAAATGTTTAAAATTTTCAAAATAATTAAATTCTGATAGCAGGTTAAAAGCATAAGCAACCTGAAGAGTGATTGAATGGAACCATGGTCAATGTAGCCATGGACACCCTTCAAATCATGAATATTAGAACAGCAGCAAGCAAGTCAAAATTAATGAAATTTACCAAGAACAGCAAAATTGATGAAAAAATATAGGTCAGTCAAACAGTAGGATTTAATAGTGTAAGGACTAATCTGTGTTCGGCATTTGGTAAAAGATAAACAGTAAAAGTAGTTTAAAATTAAGATTAACTAAAATGAAGTCTTAAAAAAAGTAATAATTAGATCTCAACAAATGGTGACAGTAGTAAAATCAGATACTGGTGAAAATGATGATTTAGAGACTGTTTCATGTGTGTGTGTTTATCATCAATACTTTCAGTTATCCTGAAGATATTTTTTTCAGCACTAGAGTCGAAAATATTAGGCAAAATCTTAGGGATATTAATTAGGCAAAACAAGAAAAAGTTAAGAAAAGAAACATCTGGTAAAAACTACCATTTTATCTTACTCTACCTTATATGCATAAATGAAATTGTCAATTAATAGTTAATGACAATTGGTAGCATTTATTGCATTCCTACATCACATACAATTCATAAATCACACACATTATAAAAATGATTGATTTTGTATCAATTGTTTCCCCACGATATGAAATAAATATCACAAAACTTTGGCTTCTTTAACTAATTGTAATATTATGTAAAGTGCTTTGGATATGTAGGATATTTTAATTCTAACAACCTGAAAGAAAATAATTTAAAAGAGATTAATTATCTCTCTTATTAATATTATTTATCTTAGAAGTTAATAAGCAGTAGCCATATACATTGCTAGATATAACTGTGACTGCAAATGTGTTTTTACTGTTTGGAATTTATGTCGTAACTTAGCGGCAACAAGAATCCAAAGCTTAAAAATATGACTCAACTACAGATTTCATTTATGAAAGGTAAAACATGGCCGAAAGTTGCTAAAGGGGGAAAAATGTTTAATCTAATCAATTTGATGACTTTTATAAAATTTTATAAATTAAGTTTTTAAAATGCAGTTTTCCCAAAATATCTATCCTATTAAAATTCGAAGGTAAACAAATGTATGTATGTATGTATGTCCAGCTATCTTCTCACGAACCGCTGAAAGGAGAAGCGCGCGGAAAGTACCAAAAGATGGGAAATAATCCAAGGAATCCATTTCGGCCATTTAAATTCCGAAATTGCAATTAGTAAAAAAGATATTAATTAAAAACTAATTTACAACAATGCTTTTCATTGTTTCGAATACTTTATAACAATACTTTTCATTGTTGCTGCGCAATTCAAAATACTTTTTATTGTTGAAGTTGTTTACTTTAAAGAACATTGTTACAACAACAATGTTACATGCAATAACATTAAAAGTTTCAATAATTAAACTACATTAACATAAAAAATGACGCTGACAGAAAAAAGTCAGATAAATTTGTTTCTCCTAATGAATATTTGGTATTTAATAACTGTACCACTTGAATAGTTGATTAGTACGGAGTGTAATTTTCAGCCATCCTTATAAGTTAATGCGAAATTATTACAATACTGAATGCATTTGTTTTGGAATTGATCTACTATTGTAACTAATACTATTGTACAAATGCAGCAAAAAGTAAAATAAGTCCAGCAAATGTTATTAAGTCGGGTCATTTGACTCTTAAGCTAACCTAAGCCCTTATCATTATTGATAATAACTTCTTTGCACAGACGGATGGTTGGTGGGGAGAGGAGGATATGTCAATAGGGGGTACACGAAAATATAAAAATTAATAAAGGGGTACGCAAGGAAATAAAGGTTGGGAACCCCTGAGATAGACCATTCATTTCGCCATACAAGGTATAATTTTTTTTACAAAATAACAATTTTTTGTATTTTTTTTTAAATTGTCGATTTTGACGCAAATGTTTCAACCGCTCTTTTCTTCTTATTTATTTAGGAGAGAATGTTGGGCATGTATCACTTTACCTCCTTCTTTCCGCCAGTGAATAATGCATTATTCGAGATAGCCCGTGCAACGCCGGGTCACGCAGCTAGTGTTGAATTACAAGTTAATGACAATTTCATACAAAGGAATGGAAGGATTTAGCTTTAATGCTCACACAAATTTGAAACTTATATTTTTTCATATTAATTTTTTTATTCTATCTAAAAAAATTCTATGTATGTTCACAATAAATGTGTTTTCTGTATCTGCAGTCATGCAAGTTAGTGAAGTCAAAGATAATAGTAAAAAAATAACACATATTCTGACAATAGTTTTACCCATTTTGATAAATTTAATCAATGCAGATAACTGACACACCATTTTTATTTAAAACTTCAATAGAAAATATAAATTAACTAGTCAAAACAAATTATACCTAACTGTTACTTGAGTTTCACAATGACATGAAAGAAAAAAATATATATTCTTATATGAATTGAAATAAAAATAAACACTTAGTACAGAATGTGTCATTAAATTAGAAAGCCAAAAAATTACTTCCCAAAAGATGTCTTCAGAACTTTTGACTATCAATGCTTAAGAATTTTAAAGAATTTCTTTACTGCAATATTGTGTCATGCTACTCCATTTGGGATTTCAACCTAAACTGTAAGAAGCATATTTTGTTGCAATATACATTTTTTTTTGCATATAAAATATTCCCTAACAGGACATGCTAAGAACTTTTCATTCACAATATTTTGGCATTTTTCAAATTAAACAACTACAATTTCCCATTTATACAGATTTTTTTAAATTTTAATTTGTTGTTTTGACTAAACATGTCCAATAATTTTCGAGTCATTTTCTATTTTTTTTTTAAATTTTTTTCCCCTTCTCTAATACTCAACATTCAATAATATATATTTAAAGAAACCAGAATAATTTCTAAAAAATAATATACACTGATCTCCAAGAAAAAATGAAATATAACTACATTTCTATTAATGAAATATAAACAAAACTAAAATCAATCATAAAGTTATAGAATAAAAATAAATATTCACCTCCACCCAAAAGGTAACATCTTTGTATATAGGGCATGTGGCATACAATAGTAATTCAGGCAAACTTAACAAGAAGCCAGTCAGTTTTATGAAGTTCTAAAATCTTCCCCAGTCAGTTGACCAAAAACCTCAAAGATGCTTGGTAACGACACTGAAAAATAAAATATACAAATACATCATAACAATTAGGAACAATCAAGTGCATAATACCAAAGTAAATCACAATTTATAGCTGCTTTCACAGTATAGTTAGTTCTTAGGAAATACTGTGCGCATACATTGAAGATTTAATATTATAAAAATCTTTCGAGATATATTTCTTTAACATCGCTGAGTGAGGACTTATAAACTTGTTTTCAGACAACTAAAATATATTCAAATTATGGCATAACAGAATCGAAACCACATTTGATGTTTTGCGCCCTACCACGAAAGTGAAAGTAGCAGTTTTATGTCGACTGTTTTTATTGGGAAAAAAATAATTTAAAAAAAGCAAAACAGATCGAAACTAGTTTGAGTTAATTTATTTGAAAAATTAACAACAAATTAGAAAAATTAAATCCCAATAGGATCTAAAATCTTAGCCTAAAAGGTGAGAAATTATGAATATTATATGGACGAGTTTTCTGGTTTGTTTACTTACATTAAAACCTTACCTTTGTCTGCTTGTATATTGGACTTTTGCTTTGAAGATTCCAATGACTTAGCATTACACCAGAATTACGAAAGTACAAGTATTTAAATGTAAGCAAAAAAAAGAAGAAAACTCGTCCATAAACATATTTCCGAAATTCTCAAAGTCGCTCTATCAGCATAGTAACTGATGTACTATTATGCGGATGGACCTTATGCATGTGACGTCACATTCTCCGACACGTGACCTGCCGGCGGCAGGTATTGGTCAGTCTTAAACAGCTGACTCAGAACTGCTTTTATTTCTGAGTCGCTTATAGGCCGATCGATTTTTTTATTCCTCCACAGCTGTTTTTCTATGCTCTCGAAACCAAACAGTGCATAAGGTCCATTACTTACAATACTGATGAGTGCTTGGAATCTTCGAATGAATGAAGATGAATTCATTGTTGCTACTACATTGAAATTTTGTTATGAAGAAAATTTTTTAAGCTTTACAATTGCACAGATCCAATTTGATAGGAATGCCAAATAATCCTTTAGTAGGCACTTACTTTTGAACCTAAGACCTTTGGGTCCGGAGTCGCGTGTCTTAACCACCAAACCAAAGGAATTCCCATTGCCCGAAGGTAGATACTGACTTATATACATTACAGAATAAGATGGCGCAGCTACAAGAGAAACCCCCAGCTTGTTTGATATTATTTTGAATATCATGAAAGCGATAATTGCACCACCGTGTGCTGCGTGCATATGCGCAGATTGCTGCCTCCATTGTTTGTGCGCAGGCACGTTCAGGCTTTTGTGCTATAAAATGCGTCATGGATTTTGTGCTATGAAATCTGTCACAGACTTTTGAAATGGGAGAGCTGCTTGCTGTTGGAGTTGTAGTGCTGCCATCTGTTGAATGTGGCAGAAGATGGAATTGATGTGAACTGTGGTGCTGCCATCTATTAGTGGGACTGAAAATAGTTGTTGCGTGTTCTTCATCCTGTAGCCACCACTTTAGCAGGCACGTGCTTTTGAACCTAAGACATTTGGGTCCGGAGTCGCGTATCTTAACCACTAGACAAAATGAATTCGCATAGCCCGGAGGTAGATACTGACTTATGTACATTACAGAGTAAGATGGCGCAGCACAGTGCAAAACAATCCTGCTAAAATGTCGCGAAAAATAACCGTAATGGCTTCAATAAATAAGATTAATATGCTAATTTACAATTTCTGTCAAATATCTCCTAACAGGACTTATTCGATTTAATGGGATTCTATCGTTACATAGAGGAGAATTTTTCGAAGCAACGCATTGCTGCACTTTACACATATTTCAGACAAGCTCACACAAGCACATTGAGCAGGTAGGGGAAAGTGGACTAAAACCGGTTAGCTATGGTTCGAAGGCCTGTTGAAGCGAAAATATTCGACATAGAGCTTGTCAACTTTTATTAAAATATTCATTGTTTATCGGAATACAGTATATCTTTCCAAAAAAGTCACAGTTTCATTATTTTTTTATAAATTATTTTTTACAAATAAACTCAAACTGCCCTGTTTTACTCTACTGCGGTAAAACCGGATACACATGTTAACTTTATGGAGAATTAAGAAAACTCGATTTTCACTGGAAAAGTTGCAATAATTTTTATTTTATACGACAATTTAAGAATATTAGTTGCAAAATTCGCATGCAAAGCAGTTGTCTTCTTCCTCCGCGCCACTGCAGCTTTCGTGGGCACAGTTAAGACGGTTTTTACATTGGATTAACCCTTCTTACTTATTTAAATTGGAAAATACATCATTAAAATATAAACACAAAGTCTGATGTGGTTTTATCGTCTTAACCACGCAATTATTGGAGTAAATCCAGTGTGTTTGATAGGGTATAAATCCTTAGCAAACGTACAATAAGCTGGACTAGATATAATTGTAATAATTTTTAAGTAAGGACAGTTTAAAATCAAACGAACATTAGACAGTTGACGTCTTAAAACAAATAATTCTTCACAGATGCAGTGAATTCAACAGCTACAGCACGCCACTATGACAGTTCCTTTTTCTTGACTAATTCAGTATTTGTCTGCTAGATAGGAAAAATAACAGCGCCAGAATCGAGGATACCCGGTTTTACCCACTCTCCCCTATAGTAATATTTATTATTCGACCGCACACCCTTTGAATTATATAAGGTTCCATTACCAAACACACCTTAAAGGTGGAAGTATGTGTCTAAAATTATTTACAGTATGTAAAATGAAACAAAAAATAATAAAAACGTAATTTAAATTTACAGATAATCACTTTTGTATGTTTTTAATTTTAAATAATCAATGTGTTATGGTAAAGAAAGTTCTATAATATGACAAGAATTTACTTTGTTGGGCTTGTTTGCTGACACTGAGATGTGAAGCTTATAAGCCAAATCACTGCTGTTAGAAAAGTTCAGAAGAAGAAGCTAAAAACAAAGCCTTTGACCTGAAAAAGAAAATTTTACCGATTAGACGGAAGGAAAAATTGAAGCAAAATGAGTCGTCTTTAATTCAGTTTTCATCAATTTTGGAATGTAAACCTATTTCAAGTTGTTTTATAAAAACATTCTATTTTGAAGCTACGCGAGTACTGTATCGAGATGGATCTCGTATGTTTAAACCGTAATCGAACATTGTGGACAACATCTGATCCACCACGCCACTCTCTAAGCTTCCACGCCAACGTAAGGAGGTATGACTTACAATGGCCAATATAGCGCACGCGCTCGCGACCCACATATATGGCTTGTTTTGGGTGTAACGGGCCTCGAGCTCGCGTTGCGCCGATACAGAATACGGAATACTAGCACCAGGCCACTACAGCCCTTCCTTGCTATCCCAAGATATTTTACGATATCTCCACGATATTGCTACGCTATTCTGTATCCTGGACAACATCGTAAAGATATCGTATGAACATTGTAGAGCATCTTAAGATTAATACTAATAAGATTAAACCTGTTTTAAGAAAATGGTCCTGTACGTTGAAACAAAAAGAAGGATATTAAAAATTAATTAAAAACCATGTCTTCTGTTTTTTTTTTTTTTTTTACTTTAGAGCGAACTTTCTTAATGTATTTGTTGAAAACAGAAAAAAGCTTGACAAGTGAAAAAATGAGAAAAGGAAAGAATGTTTTGGATCTCAGTTACTAATAATCATCCATTACGTCAAAGGAAAAGGCATTCTTAGATAAAAATAAATCTGTTTTCCTAGAAATGGATAGAGCGAGTGAAAGAGGTGCAGGTATTTTGAGAAAATGCCCCTTTCCGTGGACGGTTTTGGTCCAATGTTCTATCAGATTTCCAAATTTGATGAAAGAATTACATAGTAAATTGTATTTCTTCAGCTGTTCGCGGTTTTAAATTATAATATTGATATACACATGATTAAACAAATGGACAGAAAAAAATTGATACATATGCAATTTTCTGTGTAAAGACCTAATTTCAAACTTCAGTTATCTCGCTCGTTGCATTTTTGAATTAGCATATTCACGTACATACGAAACAAACAGAAAGTCTTTTCTTTGACCGAATTTGATCACACTTTTATAGAGATCTACACTTTTATTGTAAATGATCACACGCCAACTTTCATCCATCTAGCTCATTTTGTTTTTGAATTATGAAGTTCATATACACACAGATGGACAAACAGACGCAAAGGTATAGTTCTAAAAATGTGTTCCCGACAGGTTTCAGGCAGGTCTACAACATGAAGATCAATCAGAGACTTTCGAGATCTTGTCGGTTACGAAAATTTCTTTTTGTATACAAAAAAGTAAAAAGACATAAAACCGTTGCTTTACTTTTGGAAATCTTTTTTTATCATCTCTGAGATGTATTTCCCCTAATAGCTCAAGATACTCTACGATATTGCTACGATATCCTCACGATGTTGTACGGCATTCATAACAACGAATTGCATGGTAGAAATATCGTACAGTATATTTGTGTTAATAGAGCAGAGTCTGAAACAATAGATTTTCAAAGAAATAGACTTCGTTACCTATTAGCACAAGATATTTTACGATATCGCCACGATGCCGCCACGATATTCTATATGCAGCAGAAATATCATAAAAATATCATATGAACATTGCAGGGCATCTTGTGCTAATAGGGTTGTAATATTTTGATGCTCGCCGATGTATTGGCAATGTAGTTCGACGGCAATTATATTTTGCTGGTGTTAGTTCACTTGACATCACAGTCACGTGCCAAACCTATCTACTCATGTCGTGTAACATCTAGCTGTCCATTTTTCGTCCAACAAGATCTGCAGTGATCCGGAAATCTTCTAAAAGTTCATTCGTGAGCCCTGTGGCTACTATATGAAACAGAGGACATACTACAACGGAGGAATAAAAACATACCTATAGTTCTGTAAGATCTATCTTGTCTAGAGATTTGCAGGGAGACTGTCCCAAGCATCTTAAAGTATTCTACAATACTGTTACAATATCATTACAATATTATGTGTTTTTTATTATAAAAATGTTTGAAATAGAACACATTATTATAAATGTTATGACTCAATATACCCAGAGGCGGCGCCATAAATTTTCCGACGGGGGAGGGCAAAACATCTCCGACGGGGGGGGGCAAGAAAAATTTCTCTAATTTAGGTAACTTCAAAATAACACATAATAATTAATTTTATATTTAATTAACGGTAATTAAGTATTAATGAGCGAATTCAGTTATAATAATTTGTTATTTGGAATAATTAGCTATTTGTATAATCTCGGTGCAGTAAGAATTGTCTGACTGAACGACAAGTAATAATAGAAAATGAAGAATTATGAACAAATCTCTTAGGAACTGAAGTGTACCGTACTGATATTGGCAAAAAATTTGCAGATTATTATCTAAATCTTATAACAAAATAAAATAATAGCTGAAACAAGTGAAAATAATTATTAACAAATTTTAAACCCATAAATGCATATCTGCATATCTCTACTAATAATAAAGGAGAATGTATGTGTGTTGGTGCTGTACAGGGCAGACCGCTGGACCTAGGGCTACGATATTTAGCACAAAGCTACTTTGGAGGGTGGGAATGTGCACCTTGGAACCCTTTTTTCGAAATTTTAATTACAATTTTAATTAATTAAAAATTAAGCGAAAGTTTGCCGTTTTTCTTAATTATCTTCCGAAAATATTACAGCACAGAAATTATTTTTACGCCATCTGAAATTTTAAAAAACTACCTCTTCAATGATATCAATTAAGTCGTCTTACAAGTTTTCCTTTAATTTTAATAAATTTTTAAAAATATTTTTGGCATAATTTACAACAATACTTTTCATTGTTGCAACGCAATTCAAACCGTTTCCATTGTTTAAACAAATATTTAATTATGTGTTTCTCTTTCATTGTTGAAAGATGAGGTAATATCTTCTTCATATTTTATTTCATGAAAATTTTTGTGGAATCTGTAAACCAAGCTTTCTGAGATTTACGTATATTAAGAAATCCAGTAACCTGAATGATTATGGTAGCTATCTTTTCATTCTTTTTTCAGCTAACATGCCGCTAGCCATAATATGTGCTGCGTCATTTTAATGCTGAAATCAAATGCAGATTTTGCAAGAGGAATGAGAAAGTGAAGATAGCGCCGACATCGTGCAATTACATGTTGCTTGACATGGTTGGTTATTTAACTCCAATAGGGACATTCATGTATAAAATGATCAGAAGAGGTGCAAGCCACTAAAAGAACATGGATTAAATATATACCACAATCTGAAGTTTAAAATTACGTTGTTAGGGGAACCATGAATATAAAATGATGCAAGATTCAATTGAAATCATATTCCCGGCGAACAAGCTCGCCACCGAAGGCGGCTAGTTTAAAATAATTTGCAAAACCAGTGGATCAGTCCCCTAGCACCAACCTCTGGACCGATGTCGATAGTTTTGATTTCATACGGAAATTTATGACGTCAATGGTCTCTTGCCACTACCACCTTCCATTTTCAAAATATATATGTCGGAAAATAAAACTTTGACAGAGTCCCTCAGCATTTTCAACCACCAATTCGCAGATTTATTTCACCAAGTTGCAAGCTACTAGCTATTAATATTACGGGCGAACAGATGGTCGCTAAAGGCGGCTAGTCGATATATTTAAAATAATTTGAAAAACCAAAGGACCAATCCTCAGCCCAACCAATGGACCGTTTTCGACAATTTTTATTTCATATCAAAGCTTACGATCCCTAGATACGTCATCAAAGATCGCCTATCCCTCATCAGCCTCATTTTTAAGAGAAATCTGAAAAACATTACTTCACTGTACATTCTCTATGAGAAAAGCTCTCGAGAGAGTCCCCCCCAACCACTGTATCGATTTGGCCAATTTTTATTTTATATGAAAGCTCACGACCTTAGATACATCGACAATGGTTGCTTCCCCGTCTAAGAAGGGGTTTTAAACAATATCTCATATCTGATTGTCATAGATTTATTAATGAAAGTAGTGGCAGAAAATCTCATGCACATTGGCAAAATGCTTAAGAAATAAAAACCAGCGGGAGTGTCCTCCCCTAAACTTTCTCGTATATTTCCCTAGAAAGGTGCTGTTCCCCTCCCCCCGCGTGGATAAGAAAATTCACACCTACTGTTACCCAGAATCCTATGACTATCAGAAGGTTTTTCCATTATAGTGATCGAAAAATATCTAGGTAAAGAATCGCACACTGCTAGGTTTCACTCTTGCCGTCTCAAGGACAGACTGACGTAATTCGCTCCTTTAGCGTGCACAGAAGATTACTTCCAGTGCGCATGCGCGTGGAGATAACGGATTCTTTTCAAAAGTAAATTATACAGACCGACAGACAGTCAACCCTTTGAAAGAATTGGCCCAAAATTTTATACGGACCTACATTCATGACGATAAAACCGTGTACCAAATTTTATGCATCTAGCTATTCAGGTTTTAGAGTTTGTTCACATGACCGCGGACATATAAACAGACAAACTTCCCATTGACGGATTTTGTCCAAAATTTGATAGAAACTTACAAATTATGTTTAAAGACCACGTACCAAATTTCATCCCCGTAGCTCTAATAGTTTTCGAGTTATCGTGTTCACAGACAGACATAATTCCAAATTTGTGTTTTTACTTTCTCGTATACGAACTATACAAAGATAAAGTATTGTGATCGTCAAAAAATTCGAACTCGAGATTTTGACGAATCTCCACGTTTTAGACCTCCCTGAGTCCGAAAAACACCATTTTGGAATTATGTCTGTCTGTGAACACGATAACTCGAAAACTATTAGAGCTACGGGGATGAAATTTGGTATGTGGTCTTTAAACATAATTTGTAGGTTTCTGTCAAATTTTGGACAAAATCCGTCAACGGGAAGTCTCTCTATCTGTATGCCCGCGGTCATGTGAACGCTATAACTCAAAAACTTGAATAGCTAGATGGATAAAATTTGGAACACAGTTTTATCGTCATGAATGTAGGTCCGTATAAAATTTTGGACCAAATGCGTCGAAAAAGGGCGTTCAAATTTCATATTCAATTTCTTTTAATCCGATTCTTATGCGCAAAGTACTGGTAGCAATCTGTTATTGTTGTAAATTTTATTTACAACAATAAATAATGTTTTCAAACATAAATTGTAACAATTTTTTTATTGTTGTAAATAAAATTCAAACCGATCTCATTATTTCAGCAAATCTTTTATTTACGCGCTTTTGCAATTGTTACGGTTGTGGTAGTATAAATTGTTTTCTTGGGAATTCAATTCCAAAGTCATGTGTGTGTGTGTGAATTGATCACCATTACAATACACGTTTAAAAAACTTGCAGGGGGATCAAGTACGTGAAGTCACAGTGTGGAATTAGATGTTATACAATATATAATGCAGTCACGTGTGTGACATCATGTGAATTGATCACCATTACAATACCATTGGTAAAGCCATGTTCTAAAGACTTGCCGTTGATCTCCTTCGCAGATATGGTGTCGAACAATTGT
>BGPR01009714.1:0-56142 GCA_013235015.1 Araneus ventricosus
ACCGAACTTGAAAAATGGAAAAACGGAATTAAAAGAATTAGAAACTCCTTTTACAGAAACAATCCATCTTAATAAATATTTCATACGCGAAATGAATAAAAACGTCCAGCAAAACAAAGACATGCCATAGTTTTTAAGACGAATGAATCCATCGTGATTTTTTAAAACCAAACTTCTATTGTGAAAGCGCATCGTCATGATTATGACTCTGGCTATGGTCATTCATCAAAATTTGCTAAAGGCGGGATCAGGTTTTAAAAGTTGACGGCTAGCCCTGTTTTTGTTGCCATCTTCGTGAAAGGAAATATTTGCTCCCTTGACAAATTTGATTAATGGTTACGGTTCTTGGTCATTTTTCTAGTCTCTCCAAAAGAACTAACTCGATCTGTGTGTCTCTCATGCTAATTTTTAATTGAATGCTTTAATGAATAGTTCGTTGTTATGCATCAGAAATCTTGATACTGTTCATTATTTTTATCGCCAAAGAAGCACGACCGGGCATGACGGGAAAATTCTTTGTTCACGCAAATTACTGTATAGAGTAGCAATTTTCGTTCCGTTTCTGTTTTTCTTAACTCCACCCAGTCTTCGCCTACGATAACATTCTTAAAAAGATCGTTGACGCCTGTTTGTTGGAATTGCTAGTTTCTTTGTCTCGTCAAGAAATGGATGGCTGAGAGAATAACTGAGAAATTTCGTAAATCAACTTCACAGAACTGAGATAGATCAAAAATTCGTTCCGTGTGATGGTGAATGGAACTAATACATATCAAAATTAGTTCCACATTTTTGAAAGTATATCAAACATCAATTCCATTCATCGAGAACTGAAATACATAAAAAAATTAGTTCCACGTCTTCAGTCAATAGTTGAATCGTGGAACTTGACTTGCATGGATTAGTAAAATATCCGTAAGTTTTCTGAGTAACACAGCTATAATTATATAATCAGAAAAAGGTTATACAAGAAAAATAAAAGGGAAAAGGTAATTTTAAGTGGATACAGTTTATAGATATTACACGTAAAAATGCAATTCTAAATTTTCCAGATATTTAGAAATTTTCAACGGAGGTCATTATTTTTTAACAAAATAGATAATAATTTCACAAACAGTTTGCTTTCGAGTCTTTGTTATGCTTAATTTACATTTGCCATTGTTCGTTTTCAGACAGCGAACTTCTTGAAACGGTCACCAAACCTGGCCACTCCCGGTTTTATTGATTAAAATTGAAACCCAAATACTACAGGGAACAGACATAGATCCCCTCTAAAGAGAAGGAGACAGCGAGAAAAAGATCAATGTAGAGTATGGGCATTTTTGTCTAATTTGTGTAAGCGTATTTAATATTTATGCCTGACAAAAGCATGCCTTCAACTTATTTATTGTTATAACAGTGTATGATATCAGATGAGTGGCAACAGTCAGATGTTGACTTCTTTGAATTTGATTTAAAAATGAGAAACGAGTACAAGTATGGTTGAGCGAAGTTACGATGTACGCAGATACGAAGTGTAATAGTTGTGTTTTAATGTTCTAATAAATGTTTGTTTAGTCTTAGAAGAAGTATTATGAATATCAATCAAAAAGCCAGCATTTGTAAATAATGAACATATTTGTACCCAATGGAGGATATTTAAATTAATGCACAGTAAGGTTTGGCCTCCTCCTTGGTCGAACAAAACATTATCTATTCAATCTGTACAGTCACGTAGAGACTGTGGGGGAGGGGGGAAAGGGGTATATATATATCCTGGGTGCCAGTCTTAAGTGGTGTTACGTAAATTAAATATTGCTGTGGTAATTTCAATTTTTAAAACCAAATAGCACGAGGGAAGAGGAAGAAAATATTGTCCTGAATATCATTTATCCTTATGAGCCACTGAGACCGCCATTCTAATTGTTACTTGTTCTAAAGAAATCTATAAACACGAAATAGAGTTGTATACTTTTTACTTTCTCATATACCAAATATATAAGGGTAAAGCATTTCAATCGTCAAAACAATTGACATCGCGATACTTTAGACCTATCTGAGAGCAAAAAACACGCTTTCAGAATTATGTCTGTCTGTCGGTCTGTGAACATTGTATCTCAGCCACGGAACCATCTAGACAAATGAAATTTTGTATGTGGTCTTTACATCAAAATTGCAGACCTCAATTGTACAAAATCCGTCAAAGGCATGTCTGCCCGTCCGTGTGCATGTCAATACTATATCTCAAAAATACAATGAACTATATTATCTAAATTTGGCACTAGGTTTCATCCCTTAAATTATAGGTCTATTTAAAATTTTGTACCAAATCCTTTAAAGGTGGACTTGCTGTTGGTCTGCCAAAGGGGTGGACTTTCTGTCGGAACGCAAGATGATACAGATGTTTTACAATTTATCTTTCCACCAAAATTATGATGTGCTTCGAATTTTAGACCAATAGGTCAATGAGTAGCCTGTTTGTCTATTTGTTTATCCGTGTGTAACAGAACACGATAATTCTTCCCCAGTAACACAAGATAGTGTACGATGTCTCTATGATATTGTTCGATATTCTGAATATCGCACGATATAATGAAAAAATCCTAGCAATATTTTACAGCAACTTATGCTAATAGGGTTAAACACAAGAAACTAGATAAATTAAATTTCATATGTGGTCTTGGGAAATCTGTATCACATTTTCCACCCAATATAGCAGAAGGAAGTTGTACTGTTCTAAAATGTATCACTATATGACAACACCAAACTTATATTGTGGAACAACACGCACAAATCGAAGATAGATCTAGTTCCATTTCATTTCATACAAAGTGTTATCAAGTCCTATTAAAAATAACAGCCGTAACCCTTCCTCCGCATTTAATTCGAAATTATATAAGAGGCAGCAGAGAGATAAGACTTTTCTCTGCTGTGGCCGAAAGAATAAACATTTTCGTCCCAAAACGGGGTCAAGTTCAAACGTGATGTTGGCTCTGCGGGCACGTTTCTGCCGGGGGCCGAGGCGGTGCCCCTTTCGGAAGCGTGATTATAGGAGCAGTTCTTTTTCCCGCTCTTTAGAGGTTACGCACTATCACCATCACTCATTCCGCCGTTCGCGTGTCACGACTGAAGAACGCTCTCGATGGTCTTGGCTTTTGTTGGCCCATAAGTAAAGAAATGAGGTTCTTCCTATGGAGAGAGATGCAGTCTTATATCGGATTTGTAACAATATTTTCATGATATTTAGATTTAACCAGGGGTCCGTGCATAAGCGCTGTGGAACTGCAGCTGTGTATAAATACAGGGTGGTCATAAATTATTGGACCCATTTCAGAAATTATTTTTTAAAACCATTATATTGTAGCTGTAGCAAATTCGCTTTTCTTTCAAATGAGAGAGCAGCGCAAAAGTTTTTTTCAGATAGGCAACGTGCCGTTACTACGCACTAAATCTACTACAGAGGGAGATTCCCAATGAAAGTATCAAAATGGCTACCGTGCAGCAGAAGGCACGTCTCTGGTTCCAGGAAAGCAAATAAATTGCAACAGTTCAAAGAACTTTTCGGTTAGAGTATTGAAATTGTCGGTCTCCAAGTAAGAGCTCCATTAGGCGTTGGTATGAGCAACTAAAGAGTGAAAGTCTCCCTCACTGATGCACATTTCCTGTTCCCTTTAATTTCTCATACCAACTTTTAATGGAGTTCTTACTTGGTTTCCTAATTTAATTTAATTTTGCAAGAGATATATAAATCCATCAACAATCCAATTGCACTAATTTTAGAGCTTATATATATATATACGAGGGCAATTCGGAAAGTAAACTCCGAATCGCTGTAAAAAACAAACCAGCACAGAGGGAAAAAAATTTATTTACATATCAAAGGTACAACTCTCCTCTATTTTTCAACATAGTCTCCCCCATTATTCAAGCACTTGTCGTACCGTTTTACCAATTTGCCAATTCCTTCTGCATAAAAAGCGGCCGCCTGCGATTTTAACCAATGTGTCACAGCGTTTTTAAGTTCCTCATCGTCAGCGAAATGCTGTCCCCCAAGCCACTTCTTCATTGCAGTGAACAGATGGAAATCAGAAGGAGACAAGTCCGGGCTGTAGGGAGGATGTTGAAACGCATCCCATTTGAATTTGTGTCAAAACCTCTCCTGTTCTTACAGCAGTGTGACGGCGAGCGTTATCGCGCAGAAGCATAACCCCAGAACTCAGTAGGCCGCGACGTTTGTTCTGGATGGCTCTTTTCAGTTTCTTCAACGTGCGACAGTAAACTTCGGAATTGATTGTTGTTCCACGTGTCATGAATTCGATAAGCAAGATTCCTTGAGCATCCCAAAGACGGTAACCATCAGCTTCCTCGCTGGCAAAGTGTGACGGGCTTTCCTCAGCCGGGTTGGAGAACCGGTATGACCCCATGCCATAGACTTGTTTTGTCTCCGCATTGACATACGCTACCCAAGTTTCGTCACCAGTCACTATTCTGTTCAAAAAGTCCTCCCCATCCGTGTGGTACCGGGAAAGAAATTCTAAAGCAGCGTCCATTCGACTGGTTTTGTGGATCTCCGTGAGCATTTTCGGTACCCATCGAGTACAGAACTTCCGGTAGCCTAATTTTCCCGTTACTGTCTCCTACAAAACTGTCCGAGAAATGTTTGGAAGGTGTTCTGAAAGTTGGGAGATTGTGAAATTACGGAGTAAACGAATTTTTTTCATCGATTTCTTTGATGATATCAACACTCACTACAGACGGCCTTCCACTCCGTGATTCGCCACGGATGTTTGTTCTTCCGTCCTTGAAAAAGCGTACCCATTGACACACTACACCTTCACTCATAATGTTTGGCCCGTATACGGCACACAATTCACAACGGATATCCGCTGCTGACAGTTTTTTGGCCCAAAGAAATCTTACCACTCCTCGCACCTCACATTTCGCGTGATTTTCTATGGCGGCACACATTTTGTCACGTTATAACTAGCAAACGCTTGGCTCTACGACACTAACACTCGCCAACTGGAAGCTTACTGAATCACAGATTGCTAGTGCATTCGATTGAGGGAGCTCCGAACCGTACTTCCAGCGCCACGCCCAAACGGCGGTTAGTTTCCGAATTGCTCTCGTATATATATATATATATATATATCTGCCCCCGCACTCAAGCAGTAACAAAGAGCATTCGTTCTTCGCAGTTTATGAAAAGAAGAAGATACTCTCGGTATTACAGCATCTCCTTCCTTTCGTTTAATCATTTTTCTGCTGCAGAAATTGTTTATCGCGTGCCTAAAATTTGAATATAAATTTTTAAAAATCATGGAAAATTATCGATAAATAAAATTTAATTCAAAAAATCATATTATTAAATTTTTTCGTAACTAAATACAAAAGTAATAACCCTACAAGTTATCGTCAAACTGCAAATTAAATATATCTAAATTAATATATTTAAATTATAAGTATATATTGATATTCAACTTTCGCAAAATTCCATATTACTGTTCGAATATTCAAGCTTAAAAAATATCAGCTTGTGGGAAAACCTTCATCATTTATCTTCTCTTAGAGAACAACCGAAATTCGGCTCGCTGCAAGCCAATATGCAGGGTTCCCACTTATATCCCTTACACTTCCCTTAACTTCTAAACGGTGACATCTTAGGCCATAGTTGGTATCTAGGTATAGTAAAAAGGCTATGCGCTACTCGATGAGACAACTTACAACGCCATCTATCGGCAGATTTGGGAATTAGCGGTCCTATCTCGTAAACGGTGAAACGTACGAGAAAACAGTCAATTCGAATGTTGTATAAAACTATCGATTTAGTACGAAAAGATACCTTTCGCACATTAATACTCAAAACAGAATGCAAAAAATGAACATTTATTTGGTCCCGATTTCGAAAATTGTCACGTCATAAAGAGTGAAAGAAAGAAACTCAGACACGTCCATGTCTTTTGGATCATTTATTTATATTGCTCAAAATGCTCTCCGTTAGCCACTATGCACATTTCCACTCTGACAGGATTTCGCGCTGCACAATGTGCAACCTGGCAGGTGTTACAGAGGCACAAGAATCAGTAATGCGTCTTCGAAGATCCTGCAGTATTGGCGGAGGGGTCGCATATACCTGCCCTTATAAGTGTCCCCATAAGAAGAAGTCCAATGGGGTCAAGTCAGGTGAGCGCAGGGGCCACTCTACGAAACCGCCATACCCGATTACTTGATTCTGGAATGTCTCCATTAGGTACTGCTTAACGTTTGAAATCTTATACGGAGAGGCGCTGTCATGTTGGAGCCATACATTTCGGAATTGGTTCAACGGTAGATTCTCAACAAAGTCGGTTATTACATCCTGCAAAAGCTCCAAGTGCCGTTGTACCGATAACGTTCCCTCGTAAAATATTGATTCACAATGAGCCTGTCATTAAAAATTCCCCACTAAACATTAATCGAACAGCGCAGTTGATGCCGAACTTCGACAACATATCTGGGATTTGGTATGAACTTTCTGTCTATTAAGCATTCCTCATCCGTCCATATTATGTCCGCCAGGAATGTTGGGTGGTCCTCTAAGTTATTCATCACAAAGTTGCACCACGTGTAACGTCTCTCAGCATCTCTTGGCAGAAATCCCTGCACAGGTGTAGATCGGTATGGATGAGCACATGATTCATTCAGGATTGTCCAAACGCGGCTTTTTGAGAAACCACAATTGTCACTGATCATTTTTGTGCTGCTCTGAGGACGGGCAAGAGCGTATGCTGGCACATTTTCAGGTTGCACTTTGCGTCCTACATTACGAGGTCTACGAACTCGAGGTCGACTGGTCGCGCAGCCCGTCTCCCTTAAACGTTTTACAACTTTTAAGATGGTCTGCCGTGTAGGATGCGGGCCTTCAGAAAAACGTTCACGATACAACCTTGCAGCTGATTTTGCCTTACGCCCATATTCACCGTAAATTAACAACATCTCGCAATACTCGTTAATGCCAACTTTTGCCATAACCCTCAGCTTTAACGTACAACCTAGAAGAAACATCTCTTTTATAGTAGTAGTCTCTGGTGAACAGGTATGACGTTCCATCCTAATTTGCATAATACATGAAATCCATGTGATTTTTGTACCAGACATGGTTGAGTTGTGTGTTTGGAGAGACGATTTTGCAAGATCAGCAGAAAGTTTTCATGGTTTGTAGAGACATTCAGTAAGGCACGCAACCGGTGGGGACAGAACCATGGTCCTCATGAGTTCAAAACGCGTGCGTTTCCCCTGCGCCACAACACAGGCTGGTATTTAGTCCGTAAGGTAGTCTTTTCTCGCTTCGCTCGCGTTTCACAACGCCAAAGTGTTGAAAATCACAATCAAACAAATGTTCATTTTTTACTTTCTGTTTTGAGTATTTATGTGCGGAAGGTATCTTTTCGTACTAAAACGAGAGTGCTCTACAACTTTCTAATTGACTTTTTTCTCGTATCTTTCACCGTTTACAAGATGGGACCGCTAATTCCAAAATTTGCCGATAGATGGCGTTGTAAGTCGTCTCATTGTGTAGCGCATAGCCTTTTTACTATACCTAGACAACAACTTTATGGTCTAAGCTGTCACCGTTTAGAAGTTAAGGGGGTGTAACGGACATAAGTGGGAACCCTGTATTTCTGAATATTGACGGTATTAACCGGAATTTTTATAAAAATAATCCTATATATCTGGAAATTATGAAAAATGCTGTACTTCGCGCATGCTCAGTTAAAAATTATTTAGCACAAATACTCGTATTTCTTCGAATATGCAAAGCACTTACTTTAAATCTTAATATAATGCTTTTCTGTCACATATTGTGAAAGGTTCGTATATTTTGGCTGAAAATCTATATTATGGAAAAGGACAAATTTGGGATTTTTTTAGAAAATCTTTATATTTCCGAATGATTATCAGCTTTCTGTGAAATGGTGTGAACCGAAGTCATTTTCTTCTGTATCAATATCTGATCAGTTCCCTAAGTGCTCACGTGACGGAATCTTCACGTAAAATGTGATTTCAAGTCTATTCACCACTGCTATTCTTTAAGTGACCGAAGTTCGAAGAAAAGTTATCCAACCTTTCAGGAGGTATACGAAAAAATGTGCAAATCCAAGAGTGAACACATTATTTTGTCACCCACCTGTACATAAATATATGAAAGGCTTTCTACCTTCTACTTCGTACCACAAAATAATTATTAGTGATGTCACTCCATTTACCCTTAAATTAAATTAGTTTTTTTTAAGTTAATTTGTATGTTTGATTGTTAATTATTTTAATTCTGCAGAAAATCAGTTATAAATACTAATGCTTTCTGTTTCACTGTAGGAATAATGATTATCCTAATAGAGCTAAGATTTAGTGTCAAAGTAAGGATTACCACACATTTTGTGACAAACTTGGCGAGTTTTGGTGGTTTCTAACCTTAACGTGAAAAAATCATCGAAGTTTTAATGCACCACTGCTATTACGAACTTTAGAGGGGAGATTGTTTCTCATGGCGAAAACTGCAGATCCGCAGAAAACCCAATAATTTGTAGGATGCTACAGCAAAGTTAAAAGGCGACTGGCAGCAGGTCTTCGCTCAGTTCAGTTGCATGTGAATCTCTTTGTTGAGTGTGTATCAAAAATATGCTCACAGTTCATACGCTCAATTAGACGTCATAGTTTGATTAAGGTAGCTAGTATACAGTGTATGTATATGTTTGTGTAACATTTTTGCAACGTTTCTTAGTTTTATTTTGTAAGCAAATTTATATTAGTCATTTTAAAATTAGCCTCCAGTTAGTCCTTCATGTTAGTTAACTTCTCTGAAAATCTTTGACCTTCACTGGATAAAGATTCTTTTAGCTCACTGAAAATACTAAAACTAAAAAAATGAGGTCCATTTTAACTATGAATCTACTAATAATATTATAAGTCTCATTGAATAAGGTAAGAGCTTACTGTTTTGTAGAGAATGGCTGCAAAGATAAAATTTTCAAGAAAAACAATTCTAAAATTTAAAAAATATAGAAGTTAAAAGACAATAAAAGAATAGTTTGGGTCTAATAGATAAACACGAAGCAACTGAACTAAAGCTCTTATCAACTTTGCTTACTTACATTCTAGCCTCACCCATTCAAATTATTTTTTATGATGGAAAGATTTCTTTTCTCTAAAAACTTATTATGTAATATTCATAAAATTTTCTTGTGTCTTATTTAAAAATATAATTTTACCAAGCATAGATGTAAATTTTTTCAAGTTATTTTATTCGTTCAGACGTGAAGGTTTGAAGAATCACTTTTTACTAACAGAATGAAAAATTTGAATTCCACATATCTGAAATCTACAAGCATGACGTACACTTTCTCATCAAACGTATAGTTGCAAGTGATTTCTTCACTGCGTGGAATTCTCAAAGAAAAAGATGACCTAATTTCTGGGTCATTTATTAAACATATTTAGAATTCTTGCATCATCTAGTAGACGTTCGTTATTGAAAGGTGATTTTTTTCTAATCAATCTTTCGACGGTTTTCAATTCAAATACAAAACCAAACAGGAATACTATTTTTTCATATTGAATAATTGGCTTATAAAACATAGTGTAGGATTTACTTTAGACAAATGGTCAATTTTTCAATATATATCAGAGCAGAAATACATATAACATAAAAATAAAACAAAAGAAAAAATTGTTTAGAAGGCATTAATGGAACACAAAAGCAAATTTCTGAAATTATTATATGAAATATTAAAGTTAAGAAACGAAGTTAATAATAAATAACTATTAACCTCGTTTCTGCAAAATATTTGAATACTAATGAGCAAATTTTCTGTCCTGATGTTCTTTCTAATCACCACGAAAATCTAGCTATTCTTTCCTTCAAAATCTGAACAGATTTGAAAGTTCATTCAATTCCAAAATTTCTGAATCAAGAAGTTAATTTTTAAAACTCCTCTGGGAAAAGTGCTAAAAATCAACAATGTAAAATAAATTTTCCTTTAATTTTCATTCTACTTCCAAATTTTCTTTTGTTAGAAATAAACTCTACTATTCTTTAATTTTGAAAAAAAATCTTAAAATAATATTGAATAAATAATTAATTTATACAATATTAAGGTTAGGAAGCTAATTTAATAATAAATAACAATTAACCTCGTTTCCACGTAATCTTTTAATAATAGTGTGCGAAAATTTTGTCCGTTGTTCTTTCAAATCAACAAGAAAAGCTCTTTCCAATTGTTTCCTCAGTGATTGCTAGTTCAAATGTCGTTCTCTAACTAAAACTATCTAACCATATTTTTTTTCTGACAACATTTTTTTGGCTATTTTAGAATTAGCCAATAAATTGCTTACTACTTAAATTACCTTACCAGTGATATTTTAGATCCATTATATTCGAAAACGAAGTATTTTTTAATGACTTCTTATGATTTATCAACAATTGTTTTTTTAGATACTAATATTTAGTTCATATTCTTTCCAACATTTTTTGATTATTTTAGAATTAGCCAATAAACTGCTTACTACTTTAGCTATTTTACTAGTGATATTTTAGATCCATTATTATTCGAAAAGGAAGCATTTTTTACAACTTATTATAATTTTTCAGCAATTGTTTTCTTATATACAAATAGATACTAATATTTGGTTCATAACCATTTTCATCTCACAACCAATAGCTGAGCCAACTCTCTACTCTGGTCACTTTCCAAGACCGATACAGAACTGGGAGAAAGAAAAAAATGATTTTATCTTGATTACAAGTCCGCATACAGTTTTAATCTTCATGTCAATATCGATTTGCTCCAATCCAATCAAATTATGTTTAGTGAATGCAATTGAAGAAAATCATTTTTTAAAGAAAAAAATAAACGAAAATAGATAAACGAATAACATATCTGATGCAAAAACCAGTATATATGCCCATTCCCTTTTAAGGCTCTTGTGTCTTCTGGAAAGAAAATGACATACATGAGCAATAAGAAAAATAAATCTAAATGAATAGGAAAAGACACATTCAGCTAAACCTATTCATCAGGATCGAAATTATAAGATGAACACTATAATTTATCCTACGAATAATCTCATCTCAACTGATTATTCTCATCTCTGAGACAAATATCATTTCGAAGAAGTGAAGCATACGTGTTGCTTTATAGTAAAGAAATTACAAACCACTTAGGGCTCAATAGCTATGCTTCAATCACGATGATATAGATTCGACTACTAATAATTTCTTCCATCGAATTAATAAAAATGAGCCATTGCTTAAGAAGAATATCCTTTATGGAAATGAATTTGCTGATTTCATGCATTGTTAATTGCCATCTTAATTACAGTACAATGGAACACGAAGGTAGGAAATATTAAATTGATGGCGTAAAGTATTCGCAATACCAGATTTCGAATACTATTTAGTTCTCATCCAAAGCATAATTAGAAGGTTTTTTTCCTACGTCATCATCGTAACAGAAAATTAATTCTCTTCGCGCAAACGATTTTTCTCATGCAATTAAATGGAGAATAGCGAATGATAAAAGTCAACGCCATTACTCTTAGTCAACGCAATAGCATAAAATTATCATACCAATATATTCAAACAAGAATATATCCAACAATTAGTCATCTAGAATGTAATTCTATTCTAAGAATGCTCTTTAATCTCAAAGTAAGCAGTCGTGTTAAATTCAGCAGATTCTTATCTTAACTTTTTTCCTTTGAAGAAAGAATTCATCTCCATCCTTCTACAAATGGATATAAAAAATTTTGATTTAAAGTCACTAGAGATATAATTTGTTCATTGTATTCTTTATCTGATATTGTCATTATTACGTTTGGTTCAACAGAAAAAGGATTCAAAAGGAATTTGAGCGTTTGCATTGCACGATAATAACCTTATTTATCACAGCTTTTTTTATTGTCACCAAACGTAGTGTTAATCGATACAAAAGAGTGCAAGATATGTAAGGGAAATAATTTCAAAAATTAACATTAATCTTAATTAAAATTAATTAATTATAAATTAAAAGTTACTATTATAATTCAAAATTAACTAAAAAAGGCAAAAATGAAAGTAGTGCAAAAATCAAAGACAGCTCTGTGTAAGAATAAAATTGGAGAGTTACATTTTTTTTTGAAAATCTCTCCTTCTTTAAACATTACATACCATTAAAAAGGACAAGAAACAAAAGAAAAAAATTTAACGATATGTGTATCATTCCTCTGGTTATTTTCATTAAAAGTTATTAACTTAAAATTTAACGAAATTTATAGCATTTAAATTTTATTTTTTCTGTTACAATGAATCCTTCACTTAAGAATTTGTAGCATGACCTAGATATATAATATAGTGTTGCCATACGTCCCGTATAAACGGGACTGTCACCGTATTTCTCTACTCAGTTCCGTATTACTATTTGTCCCGTTTCCTAAAAAAGCAATTTTGATTTGTCATTATAATTTTAAAATGACTTGCGCCCAATTTTATAATTATGTGAAAGAAGAAAATGAGATAATTAAAAAAGTAAAAACAACTTTAAAATATAACTGGGCTAAAAAGGATCAATCTTGCATCTTTTTTATTATTCTACGTATTCATTTTATTAGATTGTATAAACTTTATTGATTTTTTTTTATCAGAGAGCTTCAATTACTTACCCACTTTTCTGGTGTTTTGTTTCTTTGACACTTAACTGTCCCGTATCAATCCTTGGAAATTATAGCAACCCAAGATATATGGCATCTCAAACTATTGTTCTGAATTCCATATTGTGAAGACAAGATCTTCTAAGATGTCATGCGTTATTCTTTTAGTGCTGATAAAATTTGTTTAAAATGCACTAAAATTAAAAAAGATATCCTATAAAGATGTTGCTAATGTTTCGAATTTTCAAGAACACTTTTGTTATTATATTTTGTTCTTAAATGTTCATGTATTTCGGATTTTCATCTGATACGCTTAATCTCTAAGCAATATAACGATCAAGTATATGATGCAGATGATGCAAAGATTCAGATTTCGAACTAAAAATTGCTCTATGTTTATCGAATTCTCAAACTCTGTTTTACTTATTCATACATCACGTCACATTTGCATGGGTCAATTTTCATTTCAAGTCTACTTATCATCAATACTTTTGTTTAATTTATTTATATAGCAAAAATATTTGAGCTTCAAATGTTTATCTTATTTTGTGATATAAATTTTTAATTTAAAACGTCGCTTTTATTAATAAAAACTCTTTTTCTTAAACAAGAACAAAACTCTGTCACTGAATTTTCCTTCTAATTTATGCAATTATGTATTTTTCTTTATTATGAAGATTAATTAATGATACTTTTAATGTCAACTTGTTGAATTCTAAAGTATCCCCCTGAGTCTAACTGAATAATAATTGCCCTAAATGTTTATGGTAAAGAATTCTAAATACATCAAAACGTATTACAAAAATATTTAATAAATAGTTAATTTTTTGATAAAATTGGACTTTAATGAACCTACATAGTTTTAGATAGACTTACGTTGTGTCAAATATAAATTTAGAATCATGTTATCCATTTAATATCACTTTAAAATATAGAAATATTTTAATTAATGTGGGGGAAATTTTAAATACTGTTGTTTCGTGGGTTACACAGGCGACACCAGAATTGAGGTGTATATGCTACAATTATTTCATATATTCAAACCTTTGACTCAAATATTTATAATTTAGAAACCTATAAAATTTCTATTTTATTTAAACAACGTTATCATTAATACAAACGATAAATAAAATTGTTATTATTTATCAGACGAATTTTTCTAAGCAGAATATGCATTTCCTTTCAATTTGACTTTAAATTATATTCGAGTAAATCGTCTGAAGTTTATTGCAAAAGTTTGCTATCTGCTGAAGTTTATTGTTTAAAGTTCATTCTCTAGAGAAAATGAATACGAAATATGATTTAAATAAAGTGAAAATAAATATTAGCTTCAGGTGTTTGATCAAAAATATGTCGTTTTTAAATATGAAAACTGATATCAGATACTGTTGTCAGGAAATTTCTAAGAGCCAATATACTATTCAAATTCTAAATTCCATTCCAATTGCTCATATTTCGATTTGAATATTAACTCCTTTATTTCAATAGTAGCTAGCTTTTCAAAGAACTGTTACATAACTAATGAAAATGCATAGAGAATTACTACTTTCGTTAACAAATGCGAGCTCTAAAATTTAAATATTCTCTCTGCAGGGAATGCAAAATTTTAATGTTTAGAAACTTTCGTTCTGCAGACGAGTTCTAGAATGTTTTAATATAAACAGAATTTCTCAACGATCGAAAACTAAAAATGTTATTTAGAATGATATTCATGAGTTTCTCAGTAAGTGCTTTCAGATATTCCATGCACTTAAGCGAGAGTAGAACATTATTTTGTATGCAACGTGCTGGCACGAGAAATTCACTATTAATGTGGCATCAGACGTAGACGATTTTTATTAAAGAAATCAGACAAACATATTTTTACTGATGATGGCAACATAGAAATTAAACTAACACATCTCGAAACCTGATCAGAATGTTCATTTGATAATGATAGCATGGTTGTATATTGAATTCAATTAAATGTTTCTTCTTTAAAAATCTTTTAACATAAATCATATTTTTGATAAATTTAATTAAAATTTTATAACTTACAATTTGATTGAGATAAACTTTTAATTTCAGTGATCATAGGGTTTTCAAAATGAAGAGTTAAAATCTTTAAGAAAAATTTAATAAATCTTTTCCGGTCGGCATATACACTATATGCCCAAAAGTATCCAAACACTTGCAGATTTTCACATTTTTTAGAATTTCTCCGGAATGGTTTAACTGACTGCCTTTAAATGTCGTACATGTACAAAATAGACAATAACTCACATTTTACAATGAGGATTCGGTCTTGAGAATAATTAGGGGACCTTCTACAAACTGGTGAAGACAAAAACGTTTTTGGCCCATCCCGCTTCACAGAATACTGTTAACAAGATGAAACTTTTAGAAATAGTAATATTTAATGTGCATAATACTTACAGAAATTTTCGCAAACTCAGCACAAATATTTGGGAAGATATAAAGGTTTTCTTAAAAAATCTCAAATTTTCCCACCTGTTTTTTGCTTATAACATGCAGAGTTTTCTGTTATATTATACGAAACTTACAGAAAAGATGAGAATATGTTAGAGACGCATTTTGTAAAAATTTGGAAAAGAACTTTAGAATATTACCTAAACTATGAGCATTTATAGTAAATAATGTTTTACTGCGCATGCGCGAAACATAGTGTAATTTTTCTTTCACAAATTTAAAGCCAGATATATAGGGCAACTTATATAAACAAAAATTCAATTCAATATCATTAGTATTCAGAAAGCTATCGGCATTACAAAGAGGAGAATTTTAGCTCCTGTCGAAGAGAAGTTAAAAGATGAGGGGTTGTACACAAATTGATATTTTTTAAACTTATATCTTTAAATAGTTATATAGAATTGTATAGTGGTTCGAATTTGCTGAATACCCATGAAAACATCTAATATTCGTAACGAATAAAAATATAAATATGTAGAATTATTTTCCAAATTTTTACAAAATGCGTCTCTAACATATTGTCATCTTTTCTGTAAGTTTCGTATAATATAACAGAAAACTATGCATGTTATAAGCAAAAAACAGGTGGGAAAATTAGAATTTTTTTAAGAAAACCTTTATATCTTCCCAAATATTTATGATGAGTTTACGAAAATTCCTGTAAATATTATGCACATTAAACATTACCATTTCTGAAAGTCTCATCTTGTTATCAGTATTCTGTGAAGCGGGATGGGCCAAAAACGTTTTTTTCTTCACCAGTTTGTAGAAGGTCCCCTAATTGTTCTCAAGACCGAATCCTCAATGTAAAATGTGAGTTATTGTCTATTCTTTATATGTCCGAAGTTTAAAGGCAGTCAGTTAAACCATTCCGGAGAAATTCTAAAAAATGTAATATTCTGCAAGTGTCCGGATACCTTTGGGCATATAGTGTAAGTGGAACTCAATTCTTTTAGCACATGACAAAAGTCACTGGTCATGTCATCTAAAAACACGTTTTCTTACTTTGTGATGTGGCGGTACGTCCTTTTTTCCTCTTGAAACATGCTCGATGGATATCTAAATTAAATATGAAATTGAAGAGTCCACTTGATTCATATTATGCGATCATGAATAGAGTTCTAAACAAGAAATCAAGAGACTAAAATAGAGGATGACTTGTCTTTTTGTACGCAAAATACCATTGCCAATTTAAAATTTCAAAGTATAGTACAGTATCATTACCAGCAAATTTTGAGGAAGTAATTTATACATTAAACTAAATTTTTAAAAATTCGTTCCCTAATTTCAAAGTTTATCACTGGTTCTTTCAAAAATTATTTACATTGAAAAAATGTTTCTGTTTACTTTTAGCATCAATTTGGCGCTTTTCGAATAATCGCAGTCGTGTGATGATTTATAAACATTTTCAACCCACTGCCTCATTTAATTTCTCCAACCGGGTGTCTACTTCTACTACTTAAATTCCACATCCCTATATACTGGTTTAAATTATTCATTTTAATGGTGTACTTACAGTTTGAACAACATGTGCTGGTTAATCCGAATTATGTATGCACTCTAAAAGCATATTGGGTTGTGCAGTGCCTAATACTTCTTAGATTGTTATTGTCATCGTTGTAATTATTGTTATTATCCTCGTAGTGTATGCCATCTCATGGCATGTCCTTAGTCAAAGCCGAGATAAAGTAGAAATGGAGTAATATATGAGGTAGGGACCCAAATATCGCCCACTTAAGTCATTATTTTAATCAGAGGTCTAATTCATGTGCTATTTGTTTTAAAATTTCCATTTTATCCAAAAACATACCGAATTACAACTTTAACAAATAAGTTTTAACACACACTCCCAAAATTTTTTCTATGCGACCGCGGCATTTTTTCTACTAAAAACAGTGTTCCTGATATCGCACACTATATGTTCCTAATATGGCTTACATCTAAAATGAATTGAAATAAATGCATGTACGTACTGCCAAGTATTGAAAACTATGTGCAATATTATGTTTCATTGGTTCTTAAATTAGTTTTTAGTAAGAGAAACCTAGCTTGTGTGTGTGTGTGTATTTTATTTTTCTCTTTATATTTTCTCTTACGTTAGCCATTTTGTTAAACTTTTTATGTTATTACTTTAGGATAATTTAAATTATTGTTGAACTAGCTGTTTAATTGATACTTGACTGTTTTACTTGATGTACCTTGGACCGTTTTTTTAGTTATCTGTGGGGGCTTTGGTTGAGTGAGCGTGGCTTGGGCTAGGACGAAGTCTGCGTTCCCGCATGGTAGACATGTGATATATGCATTGTGCTGTCAATTACTTATTCTTGGCGTTCGTTCCAATCCTTACTTAATCTAGTAGATCTATTTAAGTCAACAAGTCAAATACTGATGATAACGTGAGATATTCTATTGGTCAAAGCGACCTTAGAGAACTTAAGCCTTGTTCCCACGACGTGTGGCTTGGCAAACTTCGAGTCGCTCGAGGTTAGTTCTTGTGGACTGTGGTCGGTGGAATGCCCATCATTCGCGCCGTTCCCACGGCGGGTGGCTGGCGAATATCTCGCCAGAGCTCGAGGGAACGGATGCACTGCCGCCGTCTGGCCACTTCCCCCCCCCCGCCCCTCTTTTGACGTGAGAGTTATTTGCTGCCATGACGCCGGAAACAACTGATGCATTTACAAGCCCACGAGCCACATCGATTCTTCCTGTTCCGACGATAGGGAATAACGTGAACGGAACTCGTGGAAAGACAGGCCGTAGGAGCGCGGCTTTAGGTAATAACTGAAGTAGAAGTCTGACTTATCTTCAGTATATGAGGATAGCCTGCCTTCCGAGAGGATTGTCAGGGGGAAGTGGTCTATATTTGTGTTTTGCTTTTAGGATAACCTCCAGCATCCTGCCCGTCCACAACGAGCAGTTCGTTGCTAAATTGGACAGCGGTTTATCAGTTTTAAAATAGTTTTGATTAAGAGCAAAGCCAGAGGATATAATCCATAAACTCCCTCCTCTGATTCATATTCATCCACTATATCATGCCTTAACCCTTTAGGACACTGGTAGGCAATATGTTAGGGAATCAGAAGAACTGAATCAAACCGCCCTGCCGAAGAATCCGGAAAAATCTGAATGACAGCCGTTGCAATAGCTTCGAGTACTGAGGCCGGAGTCCTAATAACCAATCACCTGGCCACGGCCGGACCCGACCCCTTTCGAAGGAGGTACGTACTATCACTGGTGGATGGACCCAAAAGCACCACCATTACTATACCTCTATGGGAAGTGCCCAACCGTGAACTCTCGGTGCCCCTCCGGGGGAGAGGCATTATGTTAGGTAAGCGTAACTAAAAAATTTCTGATATTCTGAAGATTTATAGAGTTTATGCACACACAGGCTCTGAAACTCCAAAATTGACTTCTGTTGCAATAAAATGATATTAAAATAATTTGAAAATAATAATTAACGCGCCTACAACTATTTGGAAAGTACTGAAAGGAACTAAATTAATGTATTATGAGCAATTAATAGCTTTAATTAAAATTATCATTAAAAATGTGCATTTAACTCAATTTGAGTACAAAAGTAAACTGAAGTATAATATAATAATTTATTTATTTAAAAAAAAGCAGGATATTCATGAAATTAGAATAATTTTGTATAGAAAAATTTCCATTGTATTCATGTAGGAAGGAAAACATTATTTCAACATATCACAATTTTAAATATTCTATCTGAATGAAAATTTCGAAGAAAAATACAGAAACATGTATTCACAAATTTTGATAAATGAATATTAACATATAATTACGAAAAATTAATTGTTCAATTTCTTAACAAATTTTTAGTATTTATTTTCATGAAAAATTAATAAATACTCCAAAAAATCTAGGGTTTTTTTTTACATATTTTAGATAAAAATCTTTAATTACTATATTGGTTTCCATTGGATTCCTAACCAAATCAAAGGATATTTTTAACTTAAGGTTAAAAATTAAAGGTTGTAAAATTTAGTTATTCTAAGCGAATGTTTGCTAACTTTTATATTAATCAATTACAAAAACTAATTGCTAATTATGAGATTAAAATAAAGAATTCTATAAAAGAAAGTAATAATTTCCTCTTAAAAATTAAAATCTGTTAGGAATAAGCCGAATCCACCGTTATAAAATATGGATGAATCGTGGATAAATTCTAAGAAAAAATCATTCTTCTTGCTTTATATGAGTAGAATTAATTAATTTTTTTGCAAACGATTTCGCATGAGCTCAATTTTGATAAAAACTCTCACGTTTAAAACGGTGAAAAATGACGTCAACACAAATTAGTGCAATGAAGCTGAATTGTGACGTCATGAGTTGCATTTATAAAACATCTTCAAAATCTCATCAGTGACTCTGAGCGAAACTACATCTGGCTATCATTCGACAAACTGCTTTGAATCTAATTTGATAAAAGTCGATTTTTCATCTATGATATGTGGAACCCATAGATCTACGCCATGGTAGATCAAAGGTTATTATATCTATCTTTGTTGCTTTATATTTTATTACATTTCTTAATTTGTGAGTTCTTGTAAATAAGTGCATGCAGTTCGTTTGTTCGAAATTTGTTGCTTAAATTTGCATTACATTATTTATTATTATGTACCTACCTGATGGTATTTCGGGTTGAGTCAGTGTCTTCCGCAGAAAGGTTTGTGAAGCAGATTAACTGCGGCATATATATTTTTAACTGGTTAATTCTGACATTAATATATAGTATATTAAATGCGAATTGTAACACCAAGAGCTGTTGAGAATAGTATGAGGCAAATTGAACGTTGTTATTTTTGTAAGTTTACATCAAAACAATGTCATCAGTGTTATTCAGACATGGTTCTCAATAGGAAATACAGAATTAAGAAGAGTTTAAATTTTTTATATTAGTTGATAAAAGATTCTTTTTAGAACTCTATGGTGACCACTCAATCGTGAATTTCTCTTTAATAATGGATTTTTAAAATGATCATAGCATGGCAATCAATTCATCCACAAATTAAGATTTCAAAAAATTTCATATTGGCACAGAATAACAAGAAATTTGTTTCTGCCGGGTTCAATTTTTTTCGTTCTTTTTTATAATAACAGATTTTTCAGCCAATAAAACCAGATGGAGTGGTATCCCCTAAATCTTTTCATACACTCCCTAACACATGTGGAGAAAAAAAGTCAAATGGCAGTAAAACACACCAAGCTTCCCTAACACAGGTGGAGAAAAAATAAGCGAAACGGCATACCCACGAGTTTCCCTCTGAGCACACCAAGTCGAAAGGCGGCGCTCGCCTTACGCAATATGGCCTTGCGTAAAAAAAGGAAAATCGAATATGCAGTTTAAACGCCTTTTTTCAACCGATTGAAACAAAAATTGGGTGCGAATCTACAATCAATGTTACCAGACCTCATAACAATTTTTATTTATCTAAGTCATAGCGTTTAGGAGTTATTGTGTTCACATGTATGCGAATATGCAGATCAACAGACATTCAGCCCTTTGACGGATTTTGCACACAATTTGATAAAGATCTGCATTCCTGATAATAAAACTTTGAATCAAATTTTATCCACCTAGCTATTTAGGTTTTTGAGTTATCGTGTTCACATTAACACGGACAGACAGACATTTTTTGATGATTACAATACTTTTTACTTGTATACTTCGTATACGAGACAGTAAAAACACATATGCCACATTTGTATTTCCAGAAGATATTTAAAGAGATACACAAAGGTTGAAGACTACTGAATATATAAAGAGAAATACAGTAGTGCCAAAATTGCAGACAGTTCTTTAAATTTTCTTTTCGAAAATTCCAGTTTATTAAACATGTGAAAATAGGTTCTATTACTCGCTAATTGCTTCTTACAGGCGAAAAGATTAATCATGCATAGTTTTGGTAATAGCTACACTAGTTTAAAAATTCTTAAATGCTGGATTCTGCCGATATAAAAACAAAATTCAGATACAGACAAAATAATAAGAACCACATTTGTTTTACTGAATTCAAACTTGTGTGCTACTGCTATGAATCTCCCCAGAGCTACAGGATTTCATGTGTACAAATTCTACCGTAGAACCAAACTAAAAAGTTACATTTTAATTGAATAAATGGAAAAGTAAAAAAGGAATCTCTAATTTAATAAGATTACAAAGAATATTGAAGGAAATTGGCTGTATACGAAATGAAAATGGAAATTTAGTTCAGTCGAACAAAAAGGGAAGATAATATTTTTTACTGTTGAATCCATGAAAGATTCGATGAGATAAAATTGCATGGTTCTGTTGCAGACATTTTTTCGTTGTGAACAAAGAAAGAAATATCTCCAACTTTTTTTTGTACTCTTTTCTAGAACACCCATAGACTGAGATGCAATGAATCGAAAATGTAGTAAAAACAAAATGTCTTCAGAAAAGGCTGATTTACAAAAATATGTGGCTAATTATTTAAACAAAAAATTGAATTTCTTTGTATAACTAATTAACCAAGAAATTTTGCAAACACTATGCTCGCTATAATAAATATCTTTATGTGTGCTATTAACAAAACGTATTAAATCAATTTAAATTTCCAATGCAAACGAAATTCGCATAATGCATTCTTAAATTATACAACAAAATGATTGTTGAAAAAGCTAGAGATATAAATTTTTAAATTCTTTGTCGCCACTTTAATTACCTACGAACAATTTATTGCTTCTGAAAAAGAAGTTCTTACTTCCAATATTAAAAATTTGAACATCTTACGAATCAAGAGAAAGAAACGAGTTGAGTTGAACCATCAAACCAGTCATTCTAAACGAACAAAAACAGACTGTTTTTCGAGCGGAAAACGTGTTCTTAATGGAATAAATATCTAATCAAAAATCCTTGAAGCAGCGTCTTCGATATGAATCAATTAGATCAAGGTGATCTAGTTAAACAAAACAGGGAAACTTACAACTTCAAAAATCCCACTACCACGCCCAAAGCAATCCCTTTGTTAGATTCGAATCGGGCTTGGTAAAGAAAGAATTTATGACCTTCCATGCTACCACAACATGTAGGCATTGATGTCTTTATTTGTTCTAGTTACATGTCTACAAGTGTGCATTTTCAAACCAATATAGGACGATGATAGCTTCAAATAAGAACAACTTTTCGTTTTAATTGAGGTACTCTTCGATTAAAGAACAATAGAGAATGCTGGCTGTATCGATATTTCCTTTTTGTTAAGAGCAAGTAAAGAACTCTAAGAGTTTATCTTGATCTATTGTTTTCAATAATTAATGCAAATTCTTATGGTTTTATTCGCTTCCTTGAAGTAAATAGAACATCTGAGATTTAAATATGTACCTTCAGTAGAATTTTAATGTATATTTCGATATTTTTGGTTGTTCAAAGGCAATAAAAAGTGAAACAAGTTCGATGGCAGTAGTAATTAATTCGAAGAGACAGGGATAATTATCACTCATGACAAAATGGCCTTGGACTATAAGTATGTGAAGTTATAATTCATTGAATTGATATTATTGAAATTTTTTTATAACCCTTTAGCACATTTTTAATTTAAATTTCTTGCATGTTGAAGATGCTAATTATTTCTAAAGTAGCAGATACCGAATTTCTAAGGTTTATTATTTGATTTAATATGATAAATAAAATTAAATTTGAAAAATTCAGAAAAATATTCAACATAAAAAAATCATATCTCTATCAACGTAAGAAAAAGTTGGAGGTTTTTTTCTGTGTCTTCAAGTATGTATGCAAATTAGAAGAGTCAAGGACGTCTATTGCACTCATATTTTTACAATTTACTCTAAATAACCAAAAACACATTTTTTTTCTTTTGTATTTTAGTGCTTTAAGTGGATTTTAGAATTCAATGCATGTATTTGACATCACCTTGTAGCAGAGTCTTCAATAATTATTATCAAAAATAGCTTAGAAAATCAACGTGACTTAAAACACTTCTTGAATAACTGATTCAAATGGGTTCATTTTCTTTACCATTAATTAGTGCTTAAGTTTCGTGTTAATTTTCCAATTTCTGGCATGGAGGCAAAATTTTCATATGAAAATGAGGTCGTGTTTTTGTTTTTACCTAAGAAGGAAAATTAATAAGAATTTCTGTTTTAAATCATTTTGAATAAACAGCCAAAGTTACAAAAGAAAGCACATCAAATTTAGCATTTTCGAGCCATGAAACTAAAAAAAAACCATTATTAATTTTCATTAATATTTTCAAACAGCTGGTTGAAAGTTAGAAGATATTTTTGAATAAGTATAATACTGGAAGTTCATATTCATCTCAAACAGTTAAGATTGCTGTTTATAACCAAAGCAAAAATTCGCCCATAGTTAATGTCATTAAAATAAATGTGATTAAACTTGGTGAAACAACATAAAAGACTATGAGTCATGATGTGATGCTAATTATGCAGCAAATAAAGGTGATCAAAACCATCTGCGAAGATTTTCCTTTGAAAACAATATTGATTACAAGTTACAAGGCATTTTTTCTCAGCTCAGAAAACGCTCCTATGTAGCATATGGTTCAATTCAAACCACACATTAAGTTACCAGACGTTGTATAAAATAATATTAGCTCTGAAGCCATAAAAACAAATTTAGTTAAATAAGAGGTTATATTACGTATGCCTTTCAAAATAATTAATATTTTTAATGCCAGAATATACATCATACCTACATCAGCTTTAATGCATGTAAATAAATTCAACGGAACGAAGAAAGCTTTCATTAAACAAATGATGAGGTCTACATTCTTTAAGTTGATAGAGTCATTAAATGCTTGAAGCAACACATCATACTGGCACGAATAGTTTATAAAATTAAAATGTCCTTTGTAATATGTAGCACACTCAGATGTTTGGTAATAAAAATATAGTATGTTACGAAGTATGGCGTGCTTTAATAACACTAATCAGAATACGGGCATGATTAAAATCCTTAATAAGTATTGTTCTTTCTTGGGAATATAAATAATAGAAGTATATATTTATTCATTCTTCCGTCATTAGTATTAGAATCGCTATTTCATTTAGTTTTACCTTTGATGGCATTAGAGTCATTCACATAAGAATTTTTCAGTAAATCAGTGATATAAATGATTATAAACAAAGATCATAGATATCTCCATAGTTTGGATGAATACTTAATTAAAGATTCTTAATTATAATGTTTTGTTTCTTCACTCTATATTTTTAAGCAACTCTAAAAAATTTTACTTAGAAACATTTCCAATGTTATTTAAAAGATATCATCATAATCGCTATGATAAACAAACTACTTATAATTCCATTAACAAATCATAATTATATAAATATGATTAAAGTAAATATAATATCATGCTAGATAATCGTGGAATAATCATATGGTTTGATAATAAAAATAAAATATGTAATTACAATTAAAATATCCCAAGCGACTTTCGTTTCTGACATTATTACTATTGATTAAAGATCATTATTATACCATTTTCCTAACAAAATTATCCTCTTCATAATTACTGTGCATCATTTTTGCCACAAGCTTTGACAATATATTTCCAAGGAAGTAATGATGGGCTAAATATTAGCGAAGAGAATCTTTAAATAAGTTGAAGCCTTAACTTTTTTCATGGTGATATGTAAATAGGGGAGGGATTTACCCTAAAAAGGGGACCTATTCCATTTTGAGTGTAATGGTCGATAATTTAGATAGTAATTATCGTCGCCATATGTATTTCGGTAGTTTCAGCTTTTGGGGTACATTGGATTAATTTTTTCCGAGATTTTTTTTTCTTATCCCTATGATATTGAATTATTTGCAAATTCACTTCGATGTGAAAACTTTCGCATTATAAATGCTATCAACGCTTCCGTTAGATATTTTATTCCCTAACTGTTGAAGTTTTTTTTATTTACTAATTGTAAATCTTTTCATTGCTAATGTTAATCAAAGTTCCACAACACTATGTTAAATAAGCATGGGATAATCTTATGATTTGATAACTATATACATAATTATAATACCAAAAGTAATTTTGGCTACTGGTTATTATATATATTTTTTCTCTTCATTAAATTGCAAAGCTTCAGAATCTATGACAACACTAATCCATGGAAATAATTACAGACCAAATATATAGCAAGGGAGCAATCGAGCCAACTGTTTCAACTTATAGTTTCAACCCCTGAAGTTCATTTCGACAAACATATAATGCCCTTCGAACAAGAGAACTTACCATCAGATGAAAAGTTACCAACCTTTTCTTACTTCATCAGGACTAATTCAGTGATTCCAACTAGGCCTTCGTAAGGTAAAGGAATATTATCCTAAGTATATTGGCAGTTTTTGGGTAGATTCCTTATAGGAACTCTACCTATTAATTAATTGCATACACTTCAGATATGCAAACGAATTCAATCCAGATGGACACTTCCGTCGAGAGGTACGGTTCTGTTTCAAAATCCTTTGCTTTTGCAAAACCTTCCTAAACTATCCACTTTGAGCCTTGAATCAGTCTAAAAATTTCACTTCTAACTGAAGACTTTTTCACTACAAAGAGTATTACCATTTTCATAAGATGCAATTTATAACACTAAATCACTAATCTATATATTGGCTATTTAATGACAATAAGAGTGATAATAGCATGTCAAGCAGTTATAGAATGATTTAAATCGCAATGCGTCTTAAGCAGCTAATGAATGAAGACTAAATGCGTATCTACTAGAAATTGTGACTAAAGGAGAATTAAATTTAATTTTGAACAAAATAGAAAGCAGTTCGAGCCAAACCCAGTAAGCCAGGACTCATCATTTTAAAAACAAATGCTAGTCAATGCTCTTGAAGATAACTTTATGTACTTCAAGTCTGAAAATTTAATACATTTTTATAATTAAAATGGAATGAGATAATTTTTTAAACTTGGAGAAATGTATCTTTAACATTTTCGTTTCGAAAATAAATCCATTTTCTAAGAATTAAATAGCATTTGTTGTAAAATTAATATTATTATGAGTCCTGGCTTACTGAATTTGGACTGAACGGTTTACTATTTTTTTGAAATTTAATGTAGCCTGTTATTTAGACTTTAATGCCGTGAAGCACTTATTAACATGCTGTAAGTTATCTAATTGTGGGCGATTCACTCGGCCCAAAAAGGGATTTATGATTTCAAAATTTGCTCGCATTTAGTACAAGTTAGGTTAATATTTCCACATACATTATTCAATATTATTTCAACTGACGTTGTGTGCAGGTATATCCAATGAAGAGGCAGTCGTTGTAGAAGGAAGAACAATTTATTTCATCTTTTAATTGATAGGTTTCAGCTCATTTTTAGGTGATTTTGAGGTATATCAAGCCATGATGAAAGTAGAGAAACGCAAAGAACCTGTTACAAGTAACGATTTAAACGATGGGAGAGAGTGATTACCCAGATAGCACGTAAGTTTGCAGCAAGTTTGATTTTGACTTGATATTAGCTTGTCATAGAAAATTTGACGCGTTAAATTTGAAGCGAACTTGTAGCAAATTCGCCGTGACAACTAGCGCCACCTCCTTTGCAATGCAAATTTGCAAAATAAGCTTGATGAAAAGATAGCACAAAGAGATAATTATCTTTGTCTCTGTTTAAAAAAAAAACCATCCGATTTTTAATAGCATCTCCTAGACCGTCCTTCTTATTATTAATTCAATAAATCAATGATAATTTGTAAAAAAAACTAACTTTTTTATAAAAAAAGTTTTGAAACATTTTCCACCTTTTTACTAAAAGTTTTTACTTTAAAGAAAACTATATCGCCTTTTTCTTAATGTTGAAATTTTAACATTTATAAACAAAATTAAACCTAAAAAACAGTCAATGTTTGTTGAAAAATAATAACTCATACATTTTGTCCCATTTTGAAGTAATTACTTTTGAACTCTAATTTCATAATTTATTCTACTAGCAAAACGTAGTTATTAGCGAAAATCGCTCTCTCTTTGACTTCAAATCATATTCTCAACTCAAAAAATTAATGAAATCAAGAAAATAGTTTAAAATAAATCGTATACGAATGGAGTCGAACCATGTATTAGCGAAATCTATCTTCTCCTCTCGTCGTACTCGTGGTATCGACGTCTGGCTACTAAGCGGTAGGTCGCGAGTTCTTTCCCGGGTTGTGTTCGTACTCTGTTTTTGCTATAATTTGCAATGAGTTTGCACGGCAAGCTGCTGCAAGTTCGTTCCATGGTGACTTCGAAGCTTTCGTTAACTTGCTGCAAGCTTGCACTCTTGTCATGACAAATTTGTGGCAAGCTTGCTGCAAACTAAAATTGCTATCTGAGTATAACGCGTCCGATCTATAAATAGTGTGTAAAACGGGAAATCCCCGGAATGCTTTACAGCAGGTTGAATCCGGACTACTTACAGTTAAGGTGACAGTTTTTCTTATGCTAGAATTTAAAAGGAGCTAATGACTATAAGTTAAAAGCGTTTAATTAAAAAATAGGTGGCGTTGAAAAGGGTTTATTTTAAAGATGCGAAAATATTCTAAATCATTACACACACACATTTATATATATATATACAGTCGGACCTCTATTTAACGAACCTCTATTTTGCGAATTTCTTAGTAAAATAACCTCCAAATAGCGAAGCGCATTCTCTATTCAACGAATTTTTTCTTGGGATCCAATATTTTTTTATCCCTATTTCTCAAAATATTTCTGAAAATTTCAAACTTATTTTTTCTTTTAACACATTTTATGGTGACCATTGACCTTGAACTGGTTTTACTGTCGCCTAACTCACCGAGAGCAGTAAAATCACTGTCATTCTTTGCATTTCATCCAGGAAGTGCAATCTTTATCCTCCCCCACTGTCCACTTTACTAGAAAAACTTTCAATATCACCCTTTCACCCTCAATGGAGCTGTCCCATGACTTTGAACTAGTCTCCCGTTTTCTAGATTGTTGATCAGAGTAGAGCTGGTAATTTCGTTCTTGTAGCTGGAAAATGTCGAAGCGAAAGTGCTTGACCATCAAAGAAAAAAATTTAATTCTTCATGAGGTGGATAAAGGAGTGAGGAAAAAGGATATTGCTTCAAAATTTGGTATTCGTCCAAACACCTTATCAACCATAATGAAAAATCGTGATAGAATACAAAATTATGATTCATCGAATTCTTTTTCAAAACGTTTAAAAACATGTGTCTATGAAGATGTGGATGAGGCAGTTTTGAAGTGGATACACACAATGCGAGATAAAAATATTCCGATCTCTGGGCCTTCCATAACTGAGAAAGTTTTTCAATTTGCCATGGTACTGGGATACGACGAATTTCGAGGAAGCAATGGATGGCCTGAAAAATCTAAGAGAAGACACGGAATTATGCAAAAGCAATATCTAGTGAAAGTGAAGACGTCGATGATAATGAAAATTGGATAACGGTAAAATTTTAAGAGACTATAAGTCATAAAACATCTTTAATACAGATGAGACTGCTTTATTTTTTCAATTTTTGCCTCAAAAGACATTAACATTTAAAAAGGAAAAATGCTTTGGAGGAAAACAAAGCAAAGCAAGATTAACTGTCATGTTAGGTGCAAATATGACTGGACATCAGAACCTGAAACCAAAACCATCAGAAGAAGCAAAAATCCAAGATGTTTCAAAGACGCAAACTCTTTGGACGTTGATTATGACTTTAACAAAAAATCTTGGATGATGTCAGAAATTTATGAAAAATGGATTCAAAAGTTGGAAAAACGTATGATTGCAGTGTTTGTAAAATTGCTCTCGTTTTTGACAATTGTCCCGCCCATCCGAAAGAAATCAACCAAAAACTGAAAAATGTTACAGTTTTTTACTTGCCACCAAACACTACATCAAAACTGCAGCCAATGGCTCAAGGGATGATAAAAAAAATTCCAAAATTCACTATCGCAAGAGAATAGTGCGAAAAGTTATCACTGCGCTTGAGAACAATCAATCCATGCCAAAGATCAACTTACGGGAAAGCATATCAGAAATTTCCAAAGCATGGAATTATGATGTCACAGATCGTACTATTTGCAACCGTTTTGCCAAAGCTGGATTCTTTTCAGCAATGAGAATTCGGCAAGTACGGAGGACCAAGACGGCATTCCTTTAGAGGAACTTAAAAAAATGTAGATACAGCTAAGGGAAAAAGAAGAAATTAACGATGATGTGCTCATTGATGATATTCTTTCACTTGATTCTGAAGCTGAAACCTCGGAGACACCAACTGAATTGGTTATTTTGGACAGTGAGAGAAATAAAAACAATACATCAATGAATTGCGATGAAGAGGAAGATGGAAATGATCATGATACAGAAATCAACAAACCATCGTATGATGAAATGCTAAAATCATTTGAAACAATCCGACGCGGATTACAGTTTGAAGAAAATACGCCTGAAGGGGCTTTTGGTGCAAGATTGATTGCAAAGATGCGAGATGTATTATGAGAGAAAACACTTTTACAAACAAAAAACTCTGACAAAATTAACACACTATATCAGTAATTAAATTTAAGGAAGCATGTGGTAATGTATGCTTAAAATTAATGTTAAGTTATAATAAATGCGATAATGTCATTAAAGTTCATTAATCTTAATATAAAATTATTTTTTAAAATTGAAAATGCAGTGTATTCCCGGACAATGTTTTGTTTTATTCTTGTTTTCCTTGCAGATTTCTTTTTGATATAGGTAAGATACATAAAACAAATAGATATTAATTTACAAAATAAAGGTGTGATTAATTACGTTTTTTAATAATATTTAGTGTTTATGAATTTAAAATCTGTTTCGAGTAGTTTAAAGTGTTTTAAAAGGTGAATCTCTATTTAACGAATTTTCCATATAACGAACTTTTTTCAGGATTTAGCGATTTCGTTAAATAGAGGTCCGACTGTGCAATTTGTCATTATTTTACTAGTTTCATAAAATCTTTAGATGAAACGCAGTTCTTACAAACATCGCTGTTGTATTATCTTGAAGAATATTGCAATGCACATTTTATACAGATCTGATCAATTACCATAATACTGAAAGAAACTGTATTTTGAAATTATATTCGAACAATTCCTAATTTTTCCATGCAGTTTTACGGATTTTGCAGCCACCTCTTCTTCGTGCATTCTAGGATATATCGCACCGATTTAGAAGGCCTGTATAAGCGAATTTGGCCAGTTCCAAAAAGTCTCCAAGAGGATAGGTATTGCTTGCATGGCTGCTAACGACAATAATCCTCAATGGAGTTTAATCTCTCATTAGGAACCAAATAGTCGCTAAATGCTTCTATTTTACACATGAAACCAAATATAAGGTTCTATTAACACATGTACCATGTACACTGGTGTCCAAAAATCATGCACAATTTTAAAGATGTTACAAAATTAGATTTAATATGGATACTATGATTCGCAATCCGTTGCTGAGAATCGTGGGACATACTATCGTCGGAACTCACATTTTGCAGTAAAGATTCGGTCACGAGGGCAATTAGGGGGGCCACCAGAAAGGGATAAAGGCGAAAATGGTGTTTGGCCCATCCTGTTTCACAGAAAGCTGATAACGAGATGCAACTTTCATCAATGGTTCTGTTTGTTGTGCTTAGTACTTACATGCATTTTCATTAAAATAACACGTATTTTCGAGAAGATATATAGGTTTTCTTTAAAAAATCCCAAATTATCCGCATGCTTTTTGCTTATAACATGTAGAGTTTTCCACCAAATTGTACGGAACTGAGAGAATACTTGACAATATGTAAAAGAAACATCGTATTAAAATTTAATTTTAAAAGTATGAATGTTACAGGAAATATGAACATTTGTGATTAAGTAATTTTTTACTGATCATGTGGGAAACGTAGCGTAATTTTTTTCATAACTTCAGAGTCAGATATATAGGGAAACTTATATAAAAATCCCAGTTCAATACCATTAGTATTCAGAAAGATATCGGCATTACAACTTGGTGAATTTCTGTACACTCTAAGAGAAGTGCGCCCCCCCCCCCTCCCAATTGCCCTCATGAACGAATCTTTGTAAAATGTAACTGTAGAATCACTGTAAAATGTGAGTTCCAATGGTAGTATGTTCCACGATTCTCAGCAACTGATTGCGAAACATAGTATCCATAATAACTCCAATTTTCTACCATCTTCATAATTGTGTATTATTTTTGGACACGCTTTTGTCTATTATAGACTCGTTTATAAGAGGACTTTTGATTCAGTGCGTCGTTTGTTGCCGACCGTCTCTAAGTCAAAATGTCAAGCCTCTGGCGGCACCTCAAAGATTTAACCAAAAATTCTTAAAGTAATTCAGTGAATTACTGGTACAGAGGATTGGAAAACGGGTTTAGTTTGAATGTCTGATAGACACTGAAAAACCTCGGGGCGTATATGTATATCTTATGCGTACCTGTATTTTCTAATTAAGTTAGTGTATGTGAAGATTATTTTATACTTTGAATCGGTGACATTTTATATCTTTGTAATTGACTTTTTTCTGCTATCTCTCATAGTTTTTGAGATAATATCTCTTGCATCCAAAATTCTTCATTAGGAGAGCATCGATCAATTTCACACATTAGCTCATGCTCACTTTATTATTTGTCGTCATGACTTCAGAAAATCTAGATTTTTTTGCTCAAGCGTCATTCCGCTGTATACAGATATAAGTTTACACTGTGTATTACTATACTTCATTTCCACTAGCGCTGTTCCATTGAAATAAAGATTGAACAGCTCTCCAGCAACAGACAAAAGAATGCGCCCAAACAACAACTGGTATAATTAGTACGTCTCAAATTCCATTTGGCTTTATCAGAAGTTCTTTTACTTTACACTGCGACACACTCATGACTCCAGAATAAAAAATCTCCGGTTTGCAGTTTGGATGAGTGTGCGTAGAAATATCAGAAGGGCTGGAAAATAACGGCCAACAATTCGAACATTTCAGAGGACTGACAATATTTTGAGTTCCATGCCTATTTGCTATAAGTAACAACAACTCACTGCCCTCTCTCTCTCCCCCCCCCCAAATAAAGAGCTTAACACTAAAACAAATTATCACCCTCTTTTTCTGAGAACCATTCCTTGCAGAACAAGTTCGATAAATGTATGCTAGAAATGATTAAAATTACTGATATTTCTATGTTTTTAAACTTATTACGTCCAACGAAATTTTAATTATAAAATTTAATTGATATATTGCGAACTTGAATCACCATAAATATTAAATTCTAGCTGAAAACTCTTTCATGATGATCATTTACATATATGTAGGATGATTCTATTCTTAGAAATGTACTAATTAAGGATCGTTATCCTATGTTCCTTCGCCGGAATGTTCGACCAGGCTGTTCCACAAGAAAGTAATGACAGACTAGATATAGCGTAACGCAAAACTCACTCCAACAGACACCTCCCAACGTGTTCCATGTTTAATTGCTACAACTCTTTGAACGACAACAAACTCGTATTCCCAGAAAGGGACCATTTCACCGAAAAAAAAAGGAATCACCCCTTTCTTTTAAGAACTATTTATGTTGGGAATGATTATCATAATAAGTATTTCAGCAGATTTAATTCATTGTCTTCAACCCAATTTTAATCATAAAATTTAGTTGATACGCTGCAAACATGAATCGCCGTAAAAATCAACTTCGAGTTGAAAACTCTTCCATAATGAGCATTTACAAATAAGTTTGATAATTATATTCGTAGAACTTTACCGATTAAAGATCATTTTTTTATGTTCCTTTGCCGTCTTCCAGAAACAAGTAATGACAGACTAGATACAGCGTAACGGAAAAGGCGCCTCGACTGACACCTCCCACCGAGTTCCATGTCTAATTGCTACAAGTCTTTGGACATGCAAACAAATTCACTCCCAACAAGAGAAGAAAAAAAGTAACCATCCCCCTTCTTCTAAGATCCATTACTTCGACAGAACCATCCGTCATATTCATCGAAATTCGGACGGATCCGCGAACGTGCGAAGAAAGTCAGTGACTGTATTTTGCTGGTGAGGTGTCAACGCACAGAGGGCCCCTTTTCTTTTGCTGTTTTGGAAGCGTGAGATTCTGTTCTACAAAGACCATCATTTGTCATCGGTTCTCTGACTGGAGATGATGCATTCTCGACCGGCAGTGCATCATTATTTACTGGTCGTTTCTGAGCTTATGTGAAGGGAATTTTCGATCGGATTTAGTCGCGGGAAGAACTTAATGGTCGTGAAGTGTGAGAAAATGTGTTGAACCTCTTGTAATACGAGAACTGCCTCCGGGAAGGGATGGTACTTAGTGGAAAAAAAGAACAGAAAAATGGAGAAAAAAATGTTAGAGAAGAGGCCGAAATGGCGATATAATTCTTCCATTAGAAAACGCGGGCCGAAAAGCTGTTAAGGTGTTAATGCCGATCTCTGGAAAGTTCCGAGAAAGGAATTGCAGTAGAATAGTAAATCTGAGTTAGATAGAAGGGCAAACTTTCATGAAAGAAAAACAGTTTTGAAGTGAACGATTGTTGTAAGCTGAAAAGTTTCGCGGCAAAATAAAAGTAAAAAGGGTCCGAGGATGAAATGTTTGGATCCCTCTCTAAATATGAAATTGATGCTACTCGTCGAAGGAAATCGTTGTTGCTTAAAACTGTTAAAAAATCATAATAAAAGATTGTCTAAAAATGTCTACAGAGTGCTAAAAACATATAGTACACTATTAATGCAAATAAAGGGTGTCACAAAATTGAATATGCAATTTGAATAAATATTACACAAACAATTAATTATAAACATCGAAGTCTCGTAAATAAAATTAATTAGCATTGTGACGGTTGGGCCTATCTTGATGGAATTTTGATGAATAGAAGGTTAGGGCGAAGAGGTAGTAATGAAACTTTCTCTCCACATTTAGCTGATCTCACCTCGGTGAATTTGTTTTTGGAAGGATATCTGATACATATTTTAATAGTTAAAGACCAGCTTCAATCAATAAATGGTATTGAAAGAGAATGCTCTCAAATAGCAACTTTTGTGCCTTTCCCAGCTTTGTTCAGCGTTAGAAGGAATGTCTAGACAATATTGGTCAATCTGATATTTCTTATAATTGATGATATTACATATTTGTATTAGGAAGCTTTGATGTAAGTGATTACTTATTTAAGTAAAAGTTATTCAAATTGTTCATACATTGTTTGGAACATTGGTTATGTGTAAATAAGTATATATCATATACATTATGTGTAAATATGTCTTACATGGACTTTCTATCCGTCATTCTTCATTTACATGAATAATTATTTTATCTTAAGTGTCCAACTAAAATATATTTTTAATGCAATTAGCAATTTTATTGAGGCTATAACATATTCTGATAAATTGTGTTACTGTGGAAATTTTGTAGTTTGTATTAGGTACGATGGACAACTATATTTGCTAGAACATGTTTTGAAAATGAGTTTTTTACATTTTGCTAACTTTACTATTGAAGTCAAAAGTATGATTTGTTGATATAGAAGAATATTCAAGTATTATATCCCGCTGAGAAAATTTGCGACAGATTTTAGAAGAATTTCGAAAAACCAGCGTTGTAAATTCGTTTTCGCTAAACATTTTAATAAATGATTTAGAATTGTTAGTTATTACGAAAAGATGAAAAATAATGATAAGAAAATATTTCTAGTGGGATTAAAGTTTTGAAAATCCTACTATAATTGTTTTATGAGAAAATGTTGACAAAAAGCTTAATTAAGCATTTAATATTAATCATGGAAAGTTTCAAATATTCAATCGAAGTAGAATGTTAAGCTTAAGTTAAATGGAAGGCCAAAGTTTCACAGAAAAATATATGAGGTTTCAGAAAAAATAAAATCCGGTTTAAAAAGAACGAGTGAATAAAAGACAAGCCGAGAAGTTTAATTTAAAATTGTAGACTGAGTATGAAACAAATATGAGAAGTCGAGTGATTTAAAGATTAAATTGATGCTACATGTTACAGATAATTATGAAAAAATCACTACGGTGTAAGACAGATGGGAAAAATTCTAGTCATTTAAAGGAAATGTATTTCGTATATGCAAAATTCTCATCGTTCTAGCACTAAGAAATGATTATGTTTTATGGAGAGAAATTTTATGTCACTGTATCTGAACATACTAAAGTGTGTATTAAACGAAATTTAGTTAGTGAGGAGTGAGTTAACGAAATTTACAGATTATCCTGACAAACCAAGAATACTCACAAAGAAAAATTATAATAAATGGTTGGAAATATTGTCATTTACTTTTTATAGCAACATGGTTATAAAATGCTTTTGTAGCATTAGCGAGGTGATTATTATAAACATGACATATGATAATGAGTTAAAATGACGTGCAGTGCACAGATCTGACTTTTATATTCATAAACTTTTTTTTAATTTAAATCTGTTTTCATCATTTTTTTATTATTTCTTTAATTTTTCATAGCATTAAAGTAAAAAAGAAGGAGCATCAGAAAAAATTTAACCCTCCAAGCCGTCGAACCGGATTTTTTCTTAGTTTTCGATTTCATAACAATTAATTTATATTTATATATGTGTTTTTTCTTATATTTATGTGAGTAAAATATTCTTTAGGATAGTATGACACGAATGCATACTAAATATTGTGGTTTATGCATTTTGAAAGCTGATTCCTTGAAGTTAAAATTATTAGATCGTAGTAATTGAGCACTTAAAGGGTAAGAAACACAATTTTGTTTCGATTATCACCAAAGCGGATTTTATGTATTAATTTATGTATTATCAAGGAGAAAATGTATAATTTGTCTATTAATGTTCAGTATTTTAACTACATTGTAGTGAAAACAACATCAATGGTGATTACTGAGTGAACAGCTGACAGTAAAATGCTTTCAGATATCTGACCCATCTATAAAATATATTCTGTGTTAAAAAGTGATAATTATCTTTAAGAATTAATGTATAGTCCGATTCACGAGATTTAAATGAAAGATGGATTCGACTTTTACTACATATAATCAAAGGATTATGGCTTTCCATTGATAACAACCTGTTGCAAAGTTAGACAATTCATGACACGAAAATTACTTATCAATCTCCCCTCCTCCTGATATTTTGTTTCACACTGGAGCCTATTAAGCTGATGAGGACCATCGGCATCTACTTTATCTTCCCCACACGTTTATGCAAAATCGAAAATTTTATCTTATCATTCTATCCAAAACGACACAGCACCAGATCATCTTTAATGCTCACGCGTTAATCGAACGTAATAACTGATATTCAGCATCATTTGTCATATTAAGTTAATCCATTACAACCGTTACGGGAAACCATCCCCATTTGGGAACGGTATGTTATCTTTGCTGTTGGAAAGCGTACGCTGTGAACCCACCATTACAAAATTAATCTCTATTCGTGTCTTATCGGTTCAGCCTTAATAAGGGATTTCAAACCTTTCGGCTTTTCTGTGTGTGGTAATCGCAGCTTGTGTTCTTAAAGATTGTTGATTGGGAATGAAACGATCTAGAATACAAATGAATTGTTAGAATAGTGCGTGCCATTCCTTTTAGTGATATAAGATAGGTAATGTCTTGTAATGGACTGTGTTGCAGTGATTGACAAAATATTTGCGTGTGTTGTGAGAGTTAACTTAATTATGATTGATAATGCACCATCTGATAAAGAATTAGGAATGGAAATACACAGATAAGTTGATGGATCTGTTGTGCGAAGGGATTCATCTGCGCGGTTAGGTGTCTTCTAAGATCCGTAATTACGATAACCGTAACAAAATAGTCCTAGTGTAGCTTCTAAACGGGCGATAAAACTAAATAACTAACCCAGATAGAGGAATATATGCATAATGTTTTGTGAGCGACTGTGAAGTAGTATTTGAAAAAATTACTAGTGCTGTGAAAGTTAACTTAATCATGATTGATTATGGATCATGTGATAAGGAATTAGGAATGGAAATATACAGATGGGTTTCATCAACTCATCTGTATATTTCCATCAACTCATCGATTAGGTGTCTTGTCATCTTACCACGGTTCGAAATTGCGAGATATGTTCCGCCTTAATTTCTAAATGGAACGTTAATCGAAATAACTAACCAAGATAAGGATATCTCTACATATATTATGTAGAGATATCCTTACCTTGGTTTAGGATGGGCTGTGAAGTAACGATACACAAAAAAATCTGCGCGTTTTGTCAGAGTCGACTTATTTATGATTGATTGACCGTCATAAATAAGTTAATCGTTGCATCAGGTGAGGAGGAATTGACTATAGCAATACCTTATGGATAGATGGAATTATGCAACTGATAACTAACAGTGGCATAGCGAAGATAAGTGGTGCCCGGGCCATAGTATGATTTTTTCGCCCCCTTCCGTCATCATTAGTTCCCTAGCTCAGTGGTCCCCAACCCCCGGGCCGCGGACCGGTACCGGTCGGTGGATCAAATGGTACCGGGCCGCCCAAGGAACATTAAATTATTTCCATTTTTATAAGCTTTTATTCAACTTGACCGTCTTCCTTCAAATCTTGTGATCGATTTCTTACCCCCAGATGGAACCGTCTCGTTGAAAAGAAGCAAACTCAGGGTTCTCATTGATTTAGCGTTCTAGTGAGTTAAAATGTTAAATCACTTTATATTCATTTTTTGGTGTAACTGTATTTTATTTCGAATATGCTTAAATATTTGTTTATTAAAAAACCAATTATTAAACATGTTTTTTTAATGTTTAAATACAATACAATTAAAATTATTAAATCAAAACAATCTAAAATATAAACAATCAACGTCCACCCCCACCCCCAGCGGGCCGCGGTAAAATTATCTAACGTTGACCGGTCTGCGGCAATAAAAAGGTTGGGGAACACTGCCCTAGCTTGTGTAAACGGCGCCCAAGTACTTATGGTACTTTATCGCTCCCTCATCGTATTTGACTTTAAAAAGTGACATAAACGCTTTAAAGTTTTGTCACTATGGCCAGTAAGTGTTGCCAAGGGCTAGAATTTTTTTTATTCCAGTCGTCATCAGTTGCTTAACAAACATAAATTGAGTCACGAGTATACTTTCTTTTACACTCCTTTATCATATTTTGCTTTAAAAATGGCGTAAAAGCAGTAATGTTTAGACTTCATGGATCCAGGGGCATCTAAACCCCCTTGCCCCCGATCGTTACATCACTGGGAACTAACTACTATTTTATGGATTTCAGGTGTGTGGCTTTTGTTGCGCAAAATCAAATCAACTCCAATCGGTTGCATAATATACTACCCGTAATTCAATAGTTTGTTTTGGGAAAAGGCAGCATCGGCACTTTTTCTGTAATGCTTTGCGAAAACAACTATTAATCAATCGTATTTTGGGATTGGTTGCCATCTGTGCAATTTTGCCCTTGTGAAAGATTCATTCGTGTGATTATATTTATTAAGACAAATGCATCTCTTATAATGTTTTGCTATCAAAAGTAGTGATCAGGGGCTGTAAAGTAGTGGTCGACGAAAAAAATTACGTGTGCTATGAGACGTAACTGAATTATGATTGATTATGCAACATCAGGCAGAGGTATTAATTGACTATGGAAATATTCAAATGAATTACTGGAACTGTGGATGATAGGCATTCATAAATGCTATTCCTTTTTGTGAAATAAAACCGAGATTAAAAAAGTATCTCTACATAAAGCTTTATTACATATCTTTGTAGCTATGAGTGGCAAGAAGATATTCATTGGATTTAAGTGCTGGTTAAACTGTGATTGATTATGCATCATATGTATCCCGTGATAAAGAACTGAATACATTAATACACATAATACACATTGTAACATTATGTGAAGGTCCTCTGTCTGTATAGTTCTTCAACATATTTCAAAGATAAAATACTCAAGATAATGTCTTCTTGAATGTCAATGAATGAATGAATTGGTATTAAAATATTTTGCATTCGCAAAACTGTAAAATCGCATTTTTTACACTCGTAAAAATGATTGATTGATGGCACTTTTTCCAATATTGATGCTGTATAAATTAACACTATAATAATTCCATATTTAAAGAACTATAATTTCTTGTTTATTCCATCTGTGAAAATGATTGATCTAGACCGTGAAATTCCACCTAATGTTTATGAGAGAAAATAATACTTCTATTTCGCCATTCTAAACGATTTACTACATGAATTTCGTGGTGTGTGTCAAACATTCTCCTGTCTGAGTGTTATCTTATATTGTATCTGGATAATTTTATTAAATTATTTTATAAATGGTAAGAAGATGTGCTGGAGAGGATAAAAATATTACTTCAATAGAAGAACAAAAAATTATTCTCTCTCTTTGCTTAGTGCAGATTCTCAAAATGTAGGTAATCCTTATTTATTTCAGCTACTTAAATAATTATCTTGTTTAATATGTTTGAGATCAGCGTTTAGTGTTTCAGAATCTTTACAGAGAAATACAGAATATTACAAGTCGTTACCATTCCGCAGCTATATTTACATCCAAAGCAAAATTTTTAGATCCAATAATTAATGACTTTCAAAAATTTAAAAAAGCAAATTTAAACAAACAATTGTTGTTTAAATCAGCTCAACAGACAATGTAAATGCACATGTCTCGATAGAATTAACTGTAGTGTCTTGAATCTGGACAGCTTTTGAAGACTTCTTAAATTACTGATTGGATTTTCATCTGTATTTGATATCCAGTTAGCTTTGTAATGATGATTAAAAGTTTCAAAACTTTCATACCAGGTTGAAAGAAGACGATCAAAAAATTGGAAGGCAAAGACAACCCACAGAAACCCCTCGAATGTGAAAAACCGAGACTGATTAGTCAAACTGTTGATCAATTAAATAAGAACTTTAAAGAAGTTAAAAATATGTTTTTAAGAAAAAGGAGAAAAAAAGTAAAATTCATACACTTGTTTTTTAAATACCTATCTAAATATTTCAAGGTGAGCATCTATTACTTCTTTCTGAAACTGTCAGTAATATATTTTTCATTATTCAAAAACCTTCACGGTTTAATATAGATAATAACTACTTCCTTTACGTTTTAGCTTTACTAATCCATTAAAACTTTTAAAGTGAAGAAAGGTGAATGAATATCTAACTCTTAAAGATAATTTCCTTAAAGGAATTGGAATTCAGCTTGCGAAGCTCACAATTAAATGAAACTCATGAATACATCACCAACAACATTTTTAAAGAAACAAAAAAATAGAAGGCTTCAGGAGAAGAAGATGAATCATAATGAATTATGGTTTATAACTTCTAGATTCATTGACATAAATATTATTAAGAAAAAGACTCCATTATCATAATATTTTTGTTGCTTGCACAGCAAAATACACTGTGAAATTTAATAGCAAAAATACTATTTGTGCAAAAACCATAATTATTCACAAAATACAACAAAGAATTTATTTTAAAAAATAGCGAAACAAACTTGTTTAAAAATACAGAGGTCTTCCAAACAGGAAAATAAAAAAGCTGACAAAGATAAATGAAAAATGTTACGCAAGTTTTAAAACACCTTTAAGGCAATCTTGTGTCTTATAATGTATTTTTACAATCTTATTTCAACGCATAATTATAATCATCAAACCTTTAAAAAAATTTAAACTTCACAATTATTATTAATCGTTCTTTAACTCAGTCAATCACCACTTCTCACGCGTCCTTGAACCGTAATTATATTTATGGACCCATCCGCCACGTGTCATACCAGCAACGTCTAAAACACCCTGAATATTCATCATCGTCTGCAACACACGTCAACCCCACGCGCGCGATCTCCATTCCCTTCTTTTAAACTACAGGTTGTCTCCGACTTTACAGATGGACTTTCCAGTGAAAGGTCAGACTCCGAAAAATCGTTCCCGTTGCCAAAAAGCGAAGTAAAAACAACAAAATAACATGGGATAAAGAGGCGTTTGGACGAATTAAGTTGTCTCTCGACTGCAGAAGACACGCAAGTGGACAACCGGGGTCCTTTTTCTTGTCTTTTTTACTTTCTTACAACGTCAGCCGCCTGAGCTCCCATTTTTCAAACGTCAGCAGGACACGCAGCGTCAGTGAATGATTAATTTGAAAAATGTTATATCGACGTGTGACGGGGAATGTTAAGGCTGACTTGGGATCAAAATAGAATCGAAACGATTTTGGGATCGTTCGCCCGGGGGTGTGCGAAAGCAATCATTCCGGAAAAGAGGGTCAAGGAAGATCCCTCATGTCCGAGGGGTGTGTAGAATAAAATCGTTTTCAGGGATGAATTTTTAGTTCATTTTTTTGTGGGGGGAGGGATGGGAGAAAAACGAGAAATAAACGGGAAATAGATATAGAGGATGTGGAAGTGGATTTTGAGATTTGGTAACATGGTTTTCTGGGTATAATATGGTGTTTTCTAGGTATGAGATGTTCGGTGGGCTTATGATGCTCTGCAAGAAAGAGAAGTCTACATTTAGGGTTTAAATTTGTTATTCAAACGACTTCTTTCGTTATTTATTTTACTTATAGTGTTTTATGCCTTAATTCATGTAAATAATTTATTTCCAGAAAAGACAAGGAGTTTTCAGAGAGTATCCCAACCACAGGCGGCTGGTGTATAGGGACTGCGGAACTGCAGCACCCCGAGCTTTTTTCAGTACATAAATTTAATCACTTCTTTATTTAGTTTTGCATGCAATATCCGAATCCGTCAATAAAACTAACTTTTGACGCTTTCAGCTGATCCGAAAAGCTGCATGAAAACCAAGGTTACTTCGGGGGAATTTTCCCTATCCGCTGTCTTCTCGAAAGCTTCCCCCCGTTTCCGGAACTATAAAATCCCTTTGTACTAATTGCTTTTACTCGAGCATGCGCATTTGCAATGTTATCTCAAAACTTCTTTTTTCACAGTAAGGCATTTAACTAACAAGGGAACTGTAATCCCGGTAGCACCCTAGAAAGAGGGAACAACGATTCCCTATTCCGCGTGATACGGAATCTTTTCAATGTCGTTAAGGGTCGTTCTTTGACTGCGGAAAAATGTTTCACGGACTGAAATTTGAAAATGAATAACTTTGAAAATGAATAATAAAATAAAATCAAGAAATAATTAATGATAAATTTAAAAAATAGTTTAAAAATTATCGCACATAAATTTAAATTCAATAATAATTATTTTTTTTCTTTTTGCATTCAATGCAATTTTTTCAACAGATTTTGCTTCTAAATGTGGATAAGTCTGGAAAGAATGGATTGCAAACTTTAAGCAACCCCAATAGTATTTTGTGCGATATATTTATGGTCATAAAGAAGCTCTGCCTTAGAGGGTTGCTTAAAGAAGCATAAATGTTTAAAGAATATCAAATACAGCGGCTCTAGAGCCCGTTTTAGTCGCTCAGAATGAAATGTAGGAAGTTCGAATGAATATATCTTCTCAAAGAGCTTCAGTAAGTACATTCACATTGAAAGGCATCACAGTCCGTTTATAGGTAGGTATACTACCATAAATTAACCATTTTTTTCTTTCTTTCTCGAATTCGTAATATACAAAAAGAAAGCATTGTAATTGACAAAATGTTCGACCTCTAGACTTTGAGGAATCTCCACGTCTTAGAGCTCCCGGGGTCTCCCTCTTTCTCCTACTGAAAAACTGGAAATTATGCCTGTCTGTCAGTGTGTCTATGAATATTATAATTCAAAAACCGAAACAGTTAGAGGAATGAAACGTAGGATGAGATCTCAACACCGAATTTGTGAATATAGCAAATTTTGGACAATTGGACTTCTACCTGTCCGTGAGCGTCTACATGTCATTTGATGGTCATATCAATATTGTAGAAAACGTCATTGGTCATTTCGCTCGAAATAAAACCAGATGAGCCTATTTTATTTTAAGCAGTTGTTTTAATATTACTAATATAATAGCCCAGATCTATCTCTCACTGATCCGGTAACGGTATGACGTCGCCAACAATACAATTCGCGCCATATCACTACGAGACGTTAAACAGCATTATTTCATTGCAAGAGCACCTAAATTTCAGTAATTCTAAATTTTAAAAAGTAATTGTCGTTATAATTTCAAATTTAATAGCTCTAAAATAGTGAAATAAAATTTGCTATCGAGTGATATAAAATTTATCTCGCTATGATCAATAGTTTCCGAGAAATTTTAAATTATATTAATCATAAATTTCAAATTAACTTCCGTTTTATACTAGAAAGTAGTAAATCATGTCAGTGGTATATCATGCGAGTGATATAGTTTGGACGACACGATGCATCTGATTATTTATTACAATCGTGATGATATAATTTGTTAATATTTTTGGCAACGTTTGACAAGCAGAGAAGTGCTATGTTTTGATTAAAATTTCGAAAAAGAGTTCTTTTGAAATTTTAACTTTTGACTTAAGTTTGACAAGTTGAGAATTTCATGGTTATTGAATTATTATGTGCATATTTTGTATATATATTTTTACTATAATTTAATACTTTACAATATTGTTTACGATGAATACCGACGAAGAACAAATTGCAAAAAGACGGCGGGTGGCAAAGGAAAACAAGATGGTTAACAAGCCAGGAGAGAAGGATTCGTGCAGTAGATGCAGCCGCTTATAGAAGACTCATCGAAGCCGAAACTCCATCACAAGCTGTCATAAAACATATGTTTATTTTTTTTCTAGTTTATAAATAATACCTTTATCTCCATATATGTATTTATTTTAACTTAGAGCTTTCAATAATTTTGTTCATGCTCATTCGAGCTTCTAAATCCTTATAAATGAGAGTAATAGACGTAGCAAAAATAACTGTGAAAATCATTTTAAAAATTCTTAATTATTGATAGTTAAAAATTAGTAATTTCTAAATTAAAATTTCTCTATTAAAATAACTTGAAATCAAAAATCTAATAATATTTTTTTTATTAACTAAGTATTAAACTATTGAAAATTAGTTCTTAATTTAAGATATGCAGAAATCATTAGTACGCAGTGTAGAACTTTACGTAGCACCCCCCCAAGGTGATTTAGCCTCAAGCCGCCACTGATCCCAACTTTGAAGGGGTATAATTCCAAACCAATTAAGTTACAAATTTTTTTATACAAATTAAATTAAAAATAAGATTTTAAAGTTTATAAAATTACAAAATTTCAACGGTACCCCCACCAGAAACGTGAAAGATATCCAGTCGATAGGGGAACTTATTCCACACTTTTATCAGCATGTTCGTTCGTACAGATTGGATGGCTGCAGTTATTCCCGTCTTCACTTCGTCAGTGTTCGCCGGTAATGGCGGAAAAAACACTTTATCCCGCCGAATAAAGAATTAGCGAGCTTCTCATTCACTACTATTCGTACAATGGTGAGCTTACTTATTACGTTGAGGAGATACAGCTCTTCAAATTTGGGTTATTCTTTTGTAAACACCCTGTATTATAAACTATTCTCATTAGGAATCTTTATTGAACGTAAAAAAATTTGAGAGGCACGTTTTGCTCCATTGCGATCTTTAATTGCGGGCGCATATTAGTATAAATCTATTACCGACATCATGTTTAAAAAATGTTTAGCTCACTGATGAATATTTCATTAGGATAGAGAGGGATCTGCCCATTTTACTTTCATTAGTAACGAATCCCATTTTTGTTAAAATTATACTCTGAATATAATAGCTTTTGATAAATTATCGTAATTAGTAATATGTTTTGAGCAGGTCAGAACGTAGTCTCAATAAAAGCACACAATTTGACGGCATACCCACTCTATAACTTTTATACAAATTGTTCGAGTTCAGCGAAAATTGCTTTAAACGCTTAATGAAAAATTACCCTTAATAATCAGTCTTAATAATCAGTAAAGTAGTTTTTAATCTTTTAACGTAGGACTACGTTCCTCCCATTGGGGTCTCAGGAAGGAATTTGATTCACACACCAAAACACCAAAAAACTGGTATGGGATATCCTCTATATCTCGGTAACTACATATGTTAAAAACATAACTAATGTTTTATTTTAGAGATAAAGGGTAAGAACAAAAGTTACAAAAAAATAAAAAAAAAAATAGAAATATTGGTTCAGCGACTACTGAGTCGCAAAGTTGGACAGAAATACTCATAAATTGGTAACGCGATCCTATGTATCTCGGTAACTACATACGTTAAAAACATAATTAATATCTTATTTTAGAGATAAAGGGTAACAACAGAAGTTACAAAATAAAAAATTGAAAATCGGAAAAGAGTGACGCGAGTATAGCCCTACTTCTTTAACATCAGAACAGAACGCCGTCCCTTACCCCCGTACCCGTGACCAGACCGGTCACTGAACGGTTTGATGGGCAAGACACGGTAATTTTATTTAAGAAAAAGAAAAACAAAATAAACAAAAAGAAGGAAATATATACACTATGTACAGCACAGGCATTTTCACTTTTACACTATTAGTTCGTAATAGTTTTCTTTTCTTTGGATGTTGAAATACCTTTCTTTTATTTGAAGGTGGAATGTCCGGTAATTGAACTACTTAGTTCAGCTCGCTGGGATGTTGAAGGCTAGGGAGGCGGAAAAGATCTCTGTTTTCGCTAATGAGTTTGATAATCCCACGAATTTTCTGCCTTTAGACGAGGTTATTGGCGACCCTTTTCAGCCATTCTTGTTCGAAGTTTGGCGCTGGCTTCCTCGACTTCTTTAACATCAGCGGCTGTTTAAAAAGACAGCCTCCCGTCATTTTTTTTTCTAAATCTGAATATTTTTTCTTACTGTAATTTTCACCGACAGAACGACGTTTAGGCCACCATGTCCTCTCACAATTTTTATACTCCTTGATTTCTACTAACCATCTTCTGAGTTAGGCACTGGTTTTTAGTTCAGTTTAGTTACATTAACAACCGTTCTTTTTTAAACAGCACGAGGTTATTTTGGGACAAACCTCGCAATTCTGCGAGAACGGCACCTGATCTGACACCACTTCTCCAAACTTCCGCACCACACCAGCGGGAGGACGTTGCCCCACGACATCAGATTTAACATGCACCAGGGCCATATACACGGCAGATATTTAGTGAAATTGGGTCCCAAATTGGTCACCGGAGCATATAATCACCTTGTATATTCTCTGAATATATAATTCAATATATAAAAATTAACAATTGCATAAATTATACTTTAGGGAAATAGTGATATTTCACATAATAGAATTAATCCAAAAAGCATCACAGATAAACTCTCCCTTTCGGCTTAAAATATATTTACACTCTTACAGTAAGATGACACTTCCTGAACCCTTCCTTACGGCAATTCTACGCACCTCACGTAGTGTTAACTTCTCATAATAAGCGATGATCATAAATCCAAGCCTTAAAGCATTCAACGGAAGCGGCGGAACGGATTAGAAATCACGAAAACCAAAGAAGATTCGCTGCGAGATGCATAAATATCATAGTGATTTCGCACGAAAGTTTCACGATGAGTTTTATCCGCAACCAATTTCACGGCTAATTCCGTGGCAGCTGAGATACCAACCGATAATGACTTCATATATGACAGATGGGCCCCTTATTAGGGGAAATTTGTTAAAGCTAATGTTTCAATTCGGGTTTATGTAATAATTGCTTCCAGACATTTTATTACGTGGTAGTGCCCCGAGCCATCAGGTTTGAGGTTTGAAGATCGTTTAAGGACTGTGAAAAAGTCGTACATTTTATTACATGGAAACTTAAGGATCTTTTAGATTGCGTCGATATAAATCAGGTGGTGGCGCTTCCGTGAAAGTAATTTAGAGCCTGCTCAAATATTTATTTGCCTGTGTTATTTTTTTTGCGAGGTTGCCGCTCGTGTTATTAGGCAAAAATTAAAAGTCATGACGGGTTTTATTTAATAAGCGCTTGTGAATGTGTATCAGGTACAGGATTGGTCAATTTTAATATCATTAAGGCTTATATGTTAATCTCCCAAGCAACTTAAGTGATTGCGGATGAAATAAAGCATTCGATGCTGATCAAAAAATGCATATCAACTTACAGGATTGGTCTTTTTAATATTAGAAATCATTATAAAATAAATATTAATCTGTCATCTTAATTAAGGGAATTCGACTGAAATAAAAATAACTATCCCGCAACGATAGTTATTAATAAAATGCGTAACAAAAAGTTAAATAATCTCGCAGTACTCAATACATATCATTAAAAAGCCTTTACAAAAATTAACTTGTCATACAATTTACAGTGACAACTTGGGTAAAAGATAATAAGAGTTATTTACAAATGCAAATAACTGTAGTTAAGAGGCAATTAGATTCTCAATTCTTCTTCACCATCAATACGCTATAAATAGTGAATTTGTTCTTAATTGAAACTTGATAGGCATACTACATATAAAATGGATTTTTTCGCAGTGGAAGCATCTGAATTTGTTTCAATTAATTTGATACGATTGCTCATGCGAAAAATTTTTTAATGAGTAAGAGGTAAATTTCAAAAGGAAGTTTATTTAATTATAGCAGTTTCTAAAGGGCTTATTAATATGAATAAAATACTTACAACTTGACGAATTTCTTTTTTAAATATAAATAAATAGCGTATTTTATTTCAACATAACGTAAAACAGGAACAACTTTGCCACATTTTTTTCTTCTTTCGGCTGCTTTTTAAACTAATAATGTATAAAGATGCTTCAAAATCATCATAAACCATTAGTCTTGATCTTTAGCTTTACATTCTGTAGAAACATCACAGTTTAAGTAAACATTTCTATGTTAAAAAATAAAAAAAACATCTTTGGAAAAGTTACCCTGGAAAAGGGGCAACTTTCCTAATGTGTTAAAACCAGGGAAAATCCCTGAAAAACATCAGAAAAAAATATTTTTTTAAACTATGAAAACACTTTACAGATTAGTATTAACATTTTATTGTAAGAAAGTATACACAAAAATATTCGAAACATAAAAATTGGAATGTTTAAAATCCACAAACCTCAAAGTTGAAATTTTTTTGACTATTTCGTCAAAAAAGGTAAATTTCCCACGGTTTACGGTGTAAGAAGGGTCAATTGTGTACACGATATCTTGGACATTCAGTAAAGCTTCATCATGTGCATTTGGGAAGTTTTTTCACTATGAGCCGCAGATCAACAGCATCAAGAAGCATTCCCCAATCTGCACAAATGAGGACTTGTTCAAGGTTTTTATCTTCCTCATCATTGCTCAATAAAGTCTGGATTCCTAAATTCTTCGAATGGAGACACTTGACTTTATTCTCAATGGTTCTTTGAAGGATATTATGTTTCAGAGGCTTTCTCAGTGCCCATTTGCTTGTTAACCACAGCAGGAACAGCAAGTTGTAACTTAGTATCATTATAATTTTGATACTTGCGGCCTCCCGACTTGGTCCTAATGCGTCATGGCATTTGATATAATAATAAAGCAAACACGGAAAACACACGATTTGAAAAAAGTATGCAAAAATTTGAGAAAAAGACAAAATTCTAGATTGGCAAAGTTGTCCCATTTTCATCCTGATTTCTAATGCAACATTGCCAAGTTATATTATTGAACCGAAATGTAACATAAAATTCACATCTAAAAGTAATTCTGAAATGTAATTATATGTTTTATTAAGCAAAACAAGTAGTTTTTACTTACGTTCGAATGAACGGGCTGTTCGGAGCACTTAAGCTGTCTACTAAAAATACCTGTCTACAAGTCGAAAATAAAAACGCGGATTAAAACTTGTAAACTACTGATAAAAGTTCAAATGTGTAAAAAATCTATCGTTAAATGTCTTCTCTGTGCAATAAAATCATTGGCGCCTTTATTGCTATGTTCAGGAAGTTGGTAGGGCGGCAAATATAATTTTTTTCAAAAACTGGCAAAGTTGCCCCGGTTTACAGAATTATTCTGAATTTTGATGAGCAAAGTCCATTATCTTTTCTTTCTAAAAGTAGATACTAAGCATGGAAATAAAGTAGCTCCCTTTTCGCTTTTTTTGTATACAAAATATGCTTAGAAAGAGTAAGTAATGTAATCATCAAAAAATTCGACCTCGAGTTTTTGAAGAATCTTCATGTTTCATACCTTCCTGATCCCGAAGAACCGTTTTTGAAATTATATCTGTCTTTTGATCTGTGGAGAAGATAACTCAAAAATGCACAGCTGCACATAAGTTCAGAACTCTAGTACATCAAGAAGACAGAAGCTTTAAAAACATAAAACAAGTCAAGTTAAATAAAAGTGTGTGGAAAAAGAATTGATGTTCTCATTTGTTTCCGGCAGTAGAGCAGTTTTTATTTTATCAAAACAGTCAGTGCAATTTCTTTGAATAGTTTCTTTAAAACTATTGTTTTTATTTCTTTTCGATAGTTCAGTGGTTTTAGGAATTTCAATTGAAATATTATGTTAAAGAAGTAGCGTCATTGAACTGATGAAAATTATCTCATTTCAATAACGTTTGTAATGATCATCCATTTATAAAATATATCACACATTCAAGTGTCAAGCTCATGAAACGTAAACAGCGTATTAATGGGTCATTAATCCGTTGTACTCATAATAAACAATGGGCCATTTTATATGACGGATTTGAAGCAACACGTTCAAAGTCCGTCATTTAAAATGACCATTTTTTAGTTTTCCAAAAATTCAACATGGTTAGAAAAAATACAAAATTATGCAATACAAAAACCCATCTCAGTGCTTAATACAGATATCCAACACAAAGACACATACTAATCAATGAGTAAAGACGTTTAAAACATTAAACGCCTTTACTCATTAGTGGAGGAACCAGAGCTTGAAATAAAAGTACTCATGTACTTTAAAGCCTCTTTGTTCAAAGAACAATTCAAATGTAATCTGATAATTTAATGAAAGGCCCTGCTCATAAAATTTTATCAAACATCCATTCACATTTATTTCCAAGAAACTGACTCCAGAAAAAAAATCCTCAAGCCAAGCTCATCCTCGCTAATACCACCTCCTCTCATCAAAGGCTCATACTTGTAATAGACCTAATGCTTTCACCATCAATGAACGACACGTACTAACTCTCTGTAATGCCCGTCCAGGACACCAAAACATCAAAAAAAGGGAAGTAATTTATAGATCACTTGAGGTTAATTGCACTTAAAAGCTGGGTGTGGGACTTTTTTCTGCAGGCATCGCTCTTCCTTTGTCAGGGGGTGGATACAGCGTAATTATGGCACTCATATTAAACGTTACTACCATGTAATTTGATTTATAGCGTGGACTTCCCTAATTCCTGATAGATTGCTAATCAGTATTAATTGGACAACATTCGTCAGCTTTCACGCAACTCAACTCCATCATATTTTGACGTGCTTTTCGGAACCGACGAGGTGGGTTTGGAATTCTATATTAAAAGAATGGTCACGAGTGTAATCTCAGCTAAGGTGGTCTCGGCTCTGTAAAAATCTATTTTGTAGCAGTTTAATCGTGTTTTGATGCATGGCTGTGGAATCGGAATCTTCATCGCAGGCACCATTATCACCCTAGTAATCATCGAATCGACTCATCCAATTAACTCATATCTGCGTTAATTGGATGAGTCGATTCGAAAAACAGAGGAGAGAAGAGTCATACTGAGAGGAGATCAACGTAAGTTTCGAAGAAGTTAAGAAGTCAAAATTTGTGACCTTGCCAGAAAATCTTTGTGCTAGATTGGTTCATTCCATTAAAAAAAATCCAAAGCATAAACCACATTTGCTATTTTTAATTATGGCAGTTTCCTTTCGCGCCACCTTGATAAGTGACAAATAAACTTATTGCTAGTTTTAAGAATCAGTAGCTGATCCTCTCTTGTTAAGTCGATATACGATGTGTTACTGTCGATAACAATTCAAGTTGAGAGCACCTAGGAAGCTACGAGCGACGAAATTACCGATGGATGGCATAATACTTATTTCTGCGCGTATAGCTATAGAAAAATCTCCGCAAACACCATTCCTCACTAATATAAAGCTTTATTGCCCCGAATATCGATTGCTGATATTTAAAACTAAGTTATCTTCAAATATATCATGACAAAAATACAAGACGAAGTTCTGAAATGCGAACCCAAGTAATCGATGAAGGAAGAAAAATAAATTAAACTGAAAGCTGATTTATTTAAAAAATTTAGACAAGCGAGTCTGGCCAATTCAGTTTTGGAATCTATTGCACATGTTGCAGGAGGACATGACTTCACAAGGAAGTGCCAGGTAACCTGCAGTTAGATCACATGCGCAGTTACCTTCCTCATGCGACCGTGGATTCAGGTGAATTTAGCCTATTGAATATATTTATCAGAAAACACGCAAATAAAATTCCCATAAATAATCAAGATGAAAACTGTAAAAAATAATATAATTTCCATTTCAAATTATAAATATAAAAGAAAATATATACAATTTTATTACTTTCATATGTCATAAGATGAAAAGAAACTTCCATATGTCATAGGATGAAAAGAAACTTCCATATGTCATAGGATGAAAAGAAACTTCCATATCATAGCATGAAAAAAAACTGCTATATCATAGCATGAAAAGAAACTTCCACATGTCAGTCTCTTTTTATATATTGGTCTGCTCTTGTTAATAGAATATAATAATTAATAGGAAAATAAAGTATAGAAAAAATTATTAATTAAACCGGTAATGATAAATTACTTGGCTTGGTGAGCAATTTCACTTAAGATCCGGCGTTAAAGTGTGTACCTAGTGCGCATGAAATATAGCGTCGTTAGGATGTCCTTACGTTGGAAATTTCGAATGCGGGATGTCCCGTCGGAGGTAATATTAATCATCTAACCGCGGTTCAAAATCATGAGATTTTTCGTTGCCTGAAAATGGAATATATATCTCACCAAATTAGCAATAAGCTAAATCAATATTCTATTGATGATAAGCTCGGAAGAAATAAAAATTTCTCATTACATTCAGGCTCTATGAATTCCTCAAACTTGCTTTGTGCAACATCGATCAGCGCAATGACACTATTCCGGCTCATTTGCTGTCTATAAGACATCGGCATAATACTAAATATTACTAAAAACACACGCTAGAGGAATCTATGACCGTTATTTTCGACAGATACTTTGGATTTTGTCTTATGAAATTATTCTAATGCGTAATAAATGAATCCTACTTCAATAGCATGAAATCTTAGATACATTTTCTAAGCTTTGTTGTGAACAAAGAGTGCGCCTGTACTTTAGCTTAAAATACTATTCCTGAAAAACATTTGACACACTCAATAGCATCCAGTTGCTGAGGCATAGAGATATTACAGCTGTCATCACGGTTGTCTATACTTTAATTTATACCCTGCGTTTCAACAGGAAAAAAAAGTAACTGCATGGTGATAACACTTTTGAGGGTTAGATATAACGCGCACAAAATTTACCTGACATAAAAATTGCATATTATCATGTTGCAGTTTTTCACGGATGTCTTCAAGACCGATCAAATTTAATTCTCTGTGTAAGAGTGTAAGTCCGTAACAGTATGTAGGAGGAAATATTAACTGCAATATGATCGACATGCCAACTCTTCATTCCACTTTGATCGTCATGCCAATCATAGCTTAAGACAGAGAAAGCATCCAGACATCATGTCTATGACAAGTTAATTTTCAGTTTTGCTAAGGATTAATACGGGAGTTCTTTTTCAAACTATTATGCTGAAAATGCAAAAATTTTACCATATAAATCACGTCTCGATATTTCCATACAAATAAACGGAAGACGCTAGTATAGATTTGCTAACAAATATGAAAAAATAGCTCTAGATTTAAGTGAGAAAATCTAAAAAAAACACACACAAGGTCGGAGTATCAATATTAATTTACTTCTAAGTGACTACTAATCCCTTGGAGTACTAATTTCCTATGCCGCCTATCTAAATGACACATTTTTTGGATATTAATGATTATTTTCGTTCATATAAAAATCTAATAGAACACCTGTGACATTTAATTGTGCCCACGAGATTTTTGTCTTTTAAATTAATTACTTCTAATAGCATAATTACAACTTTAAGTATCAAAAATTATATAATTGGATAGCCGAGTCAGACTTGTCACCGTACGTGAAGAGGTTAATTGTTGTATACAGAAATCTCTTTTCTTCAAAGACTTGCCAAGCCAAAATTCCGAGATAAGAAAATCTTTTTTTTGCCACGTATCAAAGGCAGCAAAAAGTTTTAGTTGCCTATTTGAGAAAGGTGGTGGCTAGCTTGTCACTGCGCAATATCAGGTAAAATATTCTTCTTCTTTCGTATTCCCAGAATTTCAAATAGCTTCTCTTAATTGCTTTTCCTAATTATCTAAGGATGACTATGCGTACATATTTATATAAAGATTAATCATCCACAACTTGTTATTAAGATAGAAGTTTCTTTATAAAATTGACTGGTTGTCTGGCGGTATTTAGTAATGTTTCTTTTTAAATCTGCACCGTGAACGCATTCATTGTGGCAGTATATCAGCCATGATTGTTTAGTTATGTTGAGGTCTCGTTTTGAAGCAACACGAGGGCTATTTTGGGACAGACTTCGTAATTTTGAACCACGGTCAGATGACGAGGGTGACACCTGAGCTGACACCCCCTCTCCAAACTTCCACGCCACACCAACGGGAAGACGTTTGGACACTGCGCAGGATTTGGCGTGTAGAGGGCCCCATATACAGCGGATCTTCAATGGAATCGGGTTTCGAGCCTGGAGCCCTCCGGCCCCAGGGCCGAGACCCTGCCACTAGGCCACCGCGGCCCCTATATATCAGCCATGAATAAAGATCCAAGACTATTACAACATGAATGTTTCTCTTGATGTTCAGTAATTCTTCAGTACACTAGGATGATTCAGAAGTTAAGAGAGCAACTTCAAAAAAATAATTTGCAAGCAAATCAAGACAGAAAAATGTCATTTGCATAGAAAAAATGGAAATTAAATTAACTCTTTTTGTTGTTATGGAACCAGAATTTATTGGCCGCATAGTTTACAATTTCAACACCAGATGGTTCCAGCGGTGTGTTGTACAAGACAGACTTCTGAGTAGAAAAAGGCTTACAAATGCGGTGTGTCGTCTTCCATTCAGGAACACAGCTGTCTGTTACAATGAATCGCAACTTTTGCAGCTTTGAGCACCATTTCTAATGGTATGTGTCGTGGAGTTTTTTTTTTAATTTAGAAGAGTTAATATATTGTTTGCAATTTACTACTCTATATCCAAATCTATATACTACACACTCCTTTACAATATAATCATTTATGTAATTATCACTTTCTCAAATTTCAGCATATGCATATCCAAATTAAGATTCTAGAAATCCTTTAATAGATTTAAGAGCCTTTAAAACATCACTAATCAGATCTTTAGATTAAGTAATTTAAGAATTTCAATTAGAATTTTACACCTCAAAAATTAGAAGTTTCAATAGTTTAGAATGTCACTACACCTGTTGCTTATCATAACTCAAAATCCATTGCTTATTAACCTCAAGATGAATATTCACACTTATCAGTAATCTTTAAATCTCATAACTTTAACTTCAATTAATATCAAACAGATTCACAAACAACCAACCCATATCTCCACTTAATGAAACTCTTAGCAACAGGCAATAGATGCATTATCTATTTAACTTCTATTTCAAATATCCCTTAAATAAGATCCATAATTAAAATCAATATAACTTAGAAAGTGATTAACTATATGCGTTGTGTTTTTTTTTTTTTTTTGAAGAATCGATATCCGCAATAACCCTAAAATCTCATTTCTTACACAGTGCTTAAGTATTTGACAAGAAAAACAAAGCCAAATTTCTTAAACTAACACATTTATTAAACAATCATATGATACTTCAAATTATAAATCATTGATAAAACAAAAGAATAGTATAATGCTGTGTCATCAATATCATCACTTAATAACACAATATCAACATAAGGGTCGACCCTTTCTCCAACAGATTTTTAATTAAATGTTCATTAATGATTCTAAATTTTACTCTATCAGCCTATTCAATTACTAAAATATCAAATTTTATCATTTTTTAAGGATTATATGAGTGGCCATCTCTAATTTTAAAATTAAATTGATATTCAAGATTATTACAAATATTTTCCCCATAAAATGTTAATGTATTACTCAGTCAATATATAAAATTTATCTAAACACTCAATAACCTTTTTCATTATACTGGTGAATTATTCATATGCTATGGATGTAACTTCACTTTTAAACAACATACATTGATTAATACACATTTACTGATGTCAAATCACTCCACAAAAACATTTCTGTAAATAACTTAGATATTCTATATTCGAAACTGATGAAAAACTTATGGATCTGCTTACACATTCAAAACAATCATAAAATATTACAAATTGCATGAAGCACAATGATTTCAGCATTCTAAAAACCTTTTTATTCATACTACATTATTATATTTTTCTAACATGATTATTTTATTTTAAATTTATCATTTTTATCCTCATCATAATTCTTAATTTTCTTTAATAAATTTGTTATCTAAGATTATACATTACAATTGTTACAAATTAAATTATTGATATTTAAAATTATACATTACATTTCCTACTAATTAAATTATTTGATGTTTAAAATTATACATTACATTTTATCAGCTTATTAAGTTTAATTTAGTTTCTCAAAATATAAAATGAGGGTTAAGGAACAACAACTTATCTTAATTTTAGGATGGCCGCTGGGAGATTCATTCCTGTTTTAGGCACCAACAGTCAGCAAAAGGGAGTGAATTCAGTTCTGCGAGGGATTTCCTTTTCTTTCGTGTTTCATATTCAATTTCACTAGCACTCCTAGGATCTTATTCATCAGATACTGGCGAACAGTTCATATTGTTCTCGTTGATTTGAAAAACAGACTTTGGAAGGATTTCTTTTGAAGAGGTTTTTTTTTTGCTCGCGGATTTGTAGGTTTTCACATTTTAAATCTTATTCTTCAGATAC